>OX637864.1:44446162-44627499 GCA_951802705.1 Netelia virgata | reverse complement strand
GATACCTCGGTAGGCGAGCGGACAAGTTTTCGTTCGTTGTACAGTAACGAATAATTGGATTTTGCGCAAACAAACGGAGAGTATTTCGATCGGTTATATAGGTGTATATATATATATTTTTAATTCGTCAATTAGTGTCGTACGTGTTTTAGCTTGAATTCGAACGTAATTGTTGTTCTTTTTTTTGTCGACGATTTTGAATTATACCAGAATGTAATTTCGTATATCGAGCCATCCGTGTTTATAGTTGAAGGAATAAACGTTGGGACATTTCATGAAAAACGATCCGAGCATTTGACAGGAAAGAACGAAGTCGGAAGAGAATTGTTGTGATTATCGTCGAGAGGACGCGCGCGAAGTTAAACGTGTCGAAAGTTTTTATTAATACGGTAAATAATATCGTAGATTAAAGTTTATCAAATTGCATCGTTGGCCTCCTCGAATTTAAACGTACTTGCCGAATTTCTAGCAAGTTGCAGAATTTTGGGCCTCGTATCAATTTCGTTCAATCTTCAGGACCCGTCTGTGTATAAATGTTTGCAGCACGCGCGCTTTAACTATCGGTGAAAACGGTCCGTGCCGACGTCGCGCAGTAATACGATCCGCGCGTCGCGTGGCGAAATTATTTTACTTTTACTGTCGACGTTGACGCTCGCTTCGTGCGGGCCTTCTTCCTTCCCCTCGACCCTCTTTTCTCCTCGTCTTCTCGGGCACGAGAACGTCGAACGATATTCCCGTTCCCCGTGCGACGATAAGAACTATAGCGGGACGCGTCAACGAAGCACGGAGTTGTAAAATGACAATAAAACGTCTTCGAAATAAGAGCCCTGACGCTGCAGTCGTTCGACGTCGAACTAAGAAAGAGATTGCGTGTGTGTGTGTATATGCGCGAAGTATATAAGGATGTGTGCAAGCGCGCCACTTTACGAGAAACAAGAGAGGTCGCTACGTCGGTACGATAGAGCGACGGTCGGTACGACGAGTAGGGAAAACGTGCTTATCATGAGAACGGAGAGAAGGGGTTTTATTTTTTTACTTTTTCTATGTTCGAGTTAATAGATAGTTAGACGGTGAAAAGGGTGTTTTTGCTTTATCGGGCAGTCGATTCTTCTATGGACGAAGTTTGAATCGCCTGGCAAAAGTTTTAAAAGCGCGAGAAGGTACCGGCCGACTGTAGCCCATAAATAAAGAGTAGCGTGCCGTAATAGTTCGACGAGAATTTAAAATGAGTTAAGAATGCCGGTTACTCTCATCGAGCCCACCCTTTGTCGTCCAATATTTTGGCCGACATGAATATTCGTATTTTTTTTAAAACAAACATTGAACGTAAAATATATATTTCTTGTTAGAAACGATGCGGAAGATGAGAATTGAAAAACCCATATTTTATCAACACTGTCACACTGGGGAATATAAACAAATGCAAGCGATCGAATACCGACAATTTTTTATGGACGTGATCGTAAACTGTGGACCCACTCCCCTCCCACATAGCCTCGTGATGCCCCATGAGTGGACCGTTTTTTAGAACCGCTCATCCATCTTTTCCTCTCGGCCAATTACTTCGTTCGCGGACTTTGGGCCCGTTCCCCGCTCACCATTTCTCGTTAAACGCTCGAGCTGACTGTTCTCGTCCCTGCGCCCCCTCTCCAAAGTTCACTGGGACCTGCTACAGCGCGATACGGCCTGATGCCGGTGTTACGGCGTGTTACCCATTGGTGCAGGTTGCTACGCTCCGCCCAGTTTCTCCGAGTCATCCAATCGCCTTCTCGCTCTCCCCCTCTTCGGCCTCTGCGCCGTTCGACGGTTCGTCCACTCTGAACCCACTCCCCTCTTCAGTCGCTCGCCGGGCCTGGTACGACAAAAGAGGAACTTTATTTGTAACTGCGTCGTACATTGTCCTTTTTCAAAATCATAAGTTTGTTTTTATTTTTTATGTCATTTATTCTTCTTTAAATATAGAAATATTTCGAGATAATATGAAAAATATGAAAAATAAGTGATAATCAATTTCTATACATATATATACGTATCTTCGTATTCATAATTCCCTCTGTAGTTCCGAGTGAAATCGTTCAACGTGTGTGTTTTAGAATATATTTGACGATCTGTGGAAATGTAAAATGGATGTCTGCTGTCTTGCACTCCCACGTAACGGTACCAACCATTAGTACTCTGTTTACTCGGTGGTCTCGTGACTTATTCGAGTTATATTATCGAACTTATTATCTAATAATATTTCAAATTCGCGGTTACAACAAATTTGAAAGATTATCGATCGATAATGGGTAAGACAGAGAGATGCGCGTGCACCGGCTGAAAAGTATATTTCCTTGCGGTATGTTTACCTCGCATGCGCACCGTGTCTCCTCGCAGTACCATTGCCGGAGAGACTTGTACAGTGTTCGCGCTCTTCCAGTCGCCGAGAGGCAAGTGAGTGTTTTGCATCGTGTCGCGCGACGTTTCGTAAAAGTTTTTCGTTTTGTGTCGCGATAACAATAAAAAAAACAACAACAAAAAACTTTCAAACATAAATCAAACGTAAAAAGTCCAAAGTATAAAATACAAAAAACAATTGGAAGTGCTCGAGCCCAAATACCTTAGAAGTCACCACGCGTGCCATGGAGGGATTAAATCGGGGCAGTTTTTCGAGCCTTTAGTGTTAATGGTAAGTCGAAAATCTTCTCTTTTATCGCCATTTTTTTGCAATATTAATAATTTTGTATTTCACCCGCAAAATTAAACTGAACAAAATGACATGATTATAAATCATCGTTAATTAACGCCCCCATATTGTTTAATTCTTCTCTCGTGCGATAAATATGCTCAAAAATTATGATTTTATAATGTCTTTGGTATTGTTGACCGAGTTTCTGAAATATTTATGCGTTAGCAACGGTACCCGGTCGTATTTACAAACCATCGCGAATCGTCAATATTATTTATCAATCGTATATCGATGCGTATTATGAATTTATCATTATTAATTCATTAACGAATATTGATAACTATTTAATTCCCCCGTAATCATCATTATTCATAAATAATTCAAAATCATCCGAACCAATAATTATTTCGCTTCATGAATCACGTAGCAAAGAGTAAATAAAAATAATCTTTTTGTTTTACCTCGCTATATTTGTCGTCGGCCTGTAAAAAAAATCGTAAAAAAAGGAAATAAGTATTCTCGAGACAAAAAATGAGAAAAGGTGGCAAGGAACGTGTGTCTGTGTGATCGAAGAATATTAGTGTCGTATATCGACGATAGGGATCGATGGGTATTCAGTGGAATTTCATTTTCACGGTTCGTTACGACTTTAGATCGCGTTATGTAGTTACGTCGTCGCGAATTTTTCTCTCCTTTCTCTCGCAGCCTTTGGGGGCCGCGGCATCTCGCGAGAGTTCACCCTCCTCTCGCGTTCTTTCTTCCATTCTTTCTTCGTCCCTCGTCGTGAGTCGTGAATCGAGCGCGATATTTCCAAGGTAACGGTAGGCCATCGATACATAGGTAAGCGTCCCGCGATATTCCCTCGCGCAAAACACCCATCGTCGCCAAGCTCTCCCCCCATTCTTCGTCACAGGCCCTCGAGCTTGATCTGAACATGAATATATAGTTATAAAAAACCTGCGTCGAAAGATGTTATCGTTTGACCAAAACACTCTCCATTGGCCGTGCCAATTATCTTCTTATCGTCTTTTTCTCGATAATATATCAGAACCTGTTAATTAAAAATTCGTGACTTTTAATTACTACCGGATCCTTTGAAACTGGCGAATGAATTTTCCGTACAATATCGGGATTTCGATCAACTCGTGAATTTGTCGACGAATGATTTCGTAATAACATTATTAGCGCAGCGTGTAAACCCCACGTGGGACATAAAGCGAAGAGTTTACAGAGCGAAATTGGATTCGCAACATTCGTTTCCCAATATTGTGAATAATCTCGGAATTCGTGTAATCGAGCACTACATCGCGAGAGTTTGAAACGCTCTAGTGGTATTTCGACGTTTTAGTCGTACCGCATTATCGACGACGAGTAACAAGATATAATTAATTGATGAATTTTCGCATATACGTAGGAAAATACACACGCGTGAAACGCAATTGCGGTTCTTACAATTAGTTACGAATTCGTCGGTCCTCTCTCTCTCTCTCCCTCGGAAAAATACGTAGCAGCTGGGCTAACGCAATGTTCGAATGTAATATCATCGTATTTTCTCACTATATAGGTATATAGTTATAGCAAAGTGGTAGTCGAAGGATGGAACAGAATGGTCATTCGTTCCTTCCGATGTTTGCTTCACCCCCGTTCTCCTATATCTATACCTATGTATATATACGTTACACGTTATCGTGGAAGAGAAACAGGGTTGGATAAGGAAGGGCAAAAAAAAACCGGAGGAAGGACATAGGAGTCGTAATAAAGAGCTTCATAATTTAAAGCGACCTGTCGAGATAGGACTTATAAATTGTTTCGGTTGGCAGGGTGGTCAGCATTATCGCGTCATCGGGATTACGAATGCTCGACTTTCTCTCGTGTGTCCTCTCGGGGCACTTCGCTTCGCCTATATATATATATATACGACACAGGAGAGAAAGTTAAATATATATATATATATATTTGACTGCCATTACTACTCGAGAAAATTATATATATGCGCGTTATCTCTATGCATATATATATATATACACCTACGCATATGTGTGTACGAGTTTGCTCGTGCCGTTCGCGAAATCCTCGAATCTTTATTGTTTTCCGCGTTGGCAAGGATCATCCTAGGAGCGTGAGTGGTATTCGAAATGAAACTACACACCAGACTTTACACCCCCGATCCTTCCCACTATCTCGCGCATCGTCGTGTTCCAGTTTTCCATCGCCGATGCCGAAAAGCTTTATTGCATTTTTCCCACCGCTCTTGTCATACAGATTCGATACTTTTTAAACGGAGACAAAAAATCGTATATTTTATAAACAAAACAAAAGTATAGAAGTTTCGTCGATGATAATCGTTGATTGTTTACGAAAAACTCGCGTCTCTCGTATAAAGAAGAACGAGAGAGGTCGCGCGATAAATTTGTATATATGTTTTTTTTTATGCCGAAAGATTCGCTTTTTTTCGTCCCGAATCCTAGATGCAAATCATTGCGATAGTCTACCCCGGGGTGTTACGGCGAGTTATTTTTTTTTCTTTTCTTTTCCTCGCCTTTCTTTTTTTTACTTTACGCGGGACACTTTATCATATATTCTCGTCGATAAGAGGGCTGAGCTTATGCCGGGGACAGATTTCATCCACCGTAGAACCGGGAGATCCGCTGGTTTAATACGTATGTGGGGGAAGGGGGATGGGGTAAAGATGTGTGTATATATATATATATAGACACGTGAGCTCGAAACTCGAGCGAGAGTGCGCTCCTGGCAGCTCGTTCAATTTCTCATTTTCACGGACGAAAACGAGAAGAAGAGGTTCGTAAGACCTCATATATATATACATGAACACGTATATATATATATATGTTCTTCATGTATATATATATATATATATATAAAGAGAAATATGAGATGGAAATGCTTACTGGGAAAATGGGTGAAGACGCTGGAAGATGCGATTAAACCGCTCGACAAATACGTACCATCTGGTACGTCGTTCTCTGTCTCTTTTCCACACGCGAGAATTTCCGTAAATTCCAGTTTTACCCGCTGTTGCACAATATACATATACTCACGTACTTTCCAATGCCCGCGAATTTTCACTCGCTGTTTCGTGAATTCAGGACTTAATTGCTCATGATAGAAATTGTGTCATCCCTTTCTCTCCTTTACAACTGTTTCAGTTTATAATTTTACGCAAATACGAAAAGTTCGAAGAAGGAACAAATTTTTAAAAAATTTAAGAAAATCAATTTTTATCAAATTTGAGATCGATCCTATTAAATTTCGAAAAATAGAATAAAAGCTGTAACAAAATAAATAAATGCTCTTGGCACGAGGATGTTTCATAGAGCACAGTGTCGAGACGAAAATATCGGGTTGAAAAATGAGATGAACGGAACTATGATCGAACGTTCAAATATGTATGACGTATCGTACCCCCCTCTCAGCCCCTCGAATTATTCTCTCGAGTTCTACGATGTAGCTTTACTACGTATCATCCACATACACACGTATTTTTTTTTCTCGTCGAAAGAGCAGTTCGCATTTTCATTCTCAGACGAGAGAGGGGCAGGCGAGAGTTTGATATACATTTTTTTTTCTTCTCTTTTTTTTCGACGGATTTTACGATATTCCTAGAGTTATACGTTCGAGGACTCGAGTGGCAGGAGAAGAGGAATCACTCGGCGCTATGGAGTGGCTTATGTATATACACATATGTATATATATATATATATATATATTCGCCCTCGAATCTTTACTATAGTCAGCTCTTCTCTATCGCCCGGCCGTTTTTCCCTCGGTTACAACTCGATTTTTCGTTCGTTCCCATATCCATCACACACACACCTACACACATATACAGAGATCATCGCCTTATTCCTTTTTTATTCGCGTAGCAACGTTTCCTTGTCCCTCTGTCGCGCGAAAATACACAAAACACACGTAGACCTCGCGCCAACCTCTTTTTATTTCATCATCCTCTCTTATGTTTTATTGAGCAGCTTTTTGAGCCGTTGTTTTTTTCCCTCCCTATTTCGTATTTTTTTGTCTTATGTTTTAACGGAATTGTTACTTCAACGGTCTTTGGTCGTCAGGCCGTACACGGTCTTTCGTGACTGTCGAGCAACCCTCGCTTTTGTCTTTATCATCGTTCTTTATCACGCTCTCGCTTGCTGTTTAGCACTCTCTCTTTCTCTCTCGATGTTCTTACTCACGTATACCTCGGCTTCCCGTCGTTCATACCTGTCGCTCTGTTATTTTCTTCTTCTTTACCGTGTCTCTGCCGTCATTGAATCCATGAATCATCGCGAGTCTTCGTTAAAAAGAAGATAAAAAACAAATAAAAATAAACGAAACGTCGTCGGAATTCGTAACAGGTGTCCGTTAAACTCGAACTCGAAGAATTTAGATGATATTTAGCTGCTCGTTAAAAATATAGACGTACTCTCCGTTGTAAAGTGATGGAAAAATAGATTAGAATAAATTTATCTATTTATCTGATTTGATTTTTGTTTATCAAATATAATCACGCTTGTTCGAGTCAAATATGAACTCGTTGTAGAATAAATTTATACAAAATTTCCCTATATTGGCAATTCCACGTTGAACGAGAAAAAACAAAAATCTGAGGCCGTTTCGATCGACGTAAAATAGCTTGTTTGGGCACTGAGACACACGGAAAACTATTCAGACACGTCGTATATTCGATACGAAAGATTTTCCTCTTATTTTCTCGTCGGTCTCGTTTGAAAAAGTTTGTTCGGGAAGAGAGACGTAGAGTTAGATCCAAAGGATGTCGCTAGGACGTTCGTAGGTGAAAGCTGGCCTGTCGTTCTCTTTTTTTCTTCTTTTTTTTTACCCTTTCGCCATTGAAAGCTTTCTTTCGGGCTCGTCCCTGACGGATCGACTTATCTCGAGAACTGCAGCTCTCACGTTTTCGTCGTTCGCGAGAAATGTGAACGAGAGAGTGAAGGAAGCACAGAGAGGTAAAGCCCCAATGGAGAATACAAACCAGCGTCTACCTAGCCATATATATATATATATATACATATATATAGATTCATTTATATATAGGTGACTCTGGTCGAATAAAGACTAGCGGAATAAGAATCGGGCAGGAAGGTGTTGAGTGGGTACAAATAAGGCGACGAAGACGAGCTTTTCGACGGGGCTGAGAGATGGTGAAACGAATTCGTCGCTTTCACAGAGAGAGCGAGAGAGAGCGAGAGAGAGAGAGAGAGAGAGAGAGAGAGAGAGAGAGAGAGAGAGAGAAAGAGAGAAAGAGAGACAGAGACCGGGCACAGGTTGAGTGCTTCGTGTATTATGTCCGTGTGTGTGCGCGGGCGCCTATGTGTACGAAGAGTCTACTGTATCGAGGCTGCTGCTTTGCGCGATGCCAAGAGGACGAGGAAAGCCCGGTCTCGAAAGCGAATGGTGAATAAGCACAGAGTTCTCTATACAATAGTGGCCGGTATAGAGATGGGATAGATCGATAGATACATAGAAGGCCCGGAGCGAGTCGAGAGAGGCTTGAAAAGCTTCAGATTTCCGATTGCCGGCCTCTGAAATAACAAAGCTTTCGAGACTACGAAAATACAAATAAACGATACAGCGATAGCTGAGGGAGAGAGAGAGAGAGAGAGAGAGAGAGAGAGAGAGAGAGAAATAAATCAATCGGATAGCTATTCGTGTACTTCCGTATTTCAATTTTCCACGGGATAATAATAAATTCGGTGAATCTTGATTTTGACAATCTTTCATCCCTCGACAAAATCAAATTTATATTTCAACATTTTTTATTCTATCGTATATATTTATTTCTATTTTTTTTTATTTTCATTCTAGAATCCTGATTTTCGTATTTTTCGCCGAATTGGTGGAATCGAGGTTTTGGTATGCTATCCTGGTAAATAGGCTAGTAGTCCATCCTCCAGTTACAAGCCCATAAAATCCGATCGATTCGATCAACGTTTCGCGATTCGGATAACTTTGATACGTAACATTGGTTTACGCCTCGTCGACTCGGGATGTAAAGAGTGAATATAGGGGGGCGAACATTAAATCGAGTAATTTCCTTGCGACTGATTTCGTCACGTAGACCGGTGAAAAAAAAGAAAAGGAAATAGAGCAGTTTCGTTCTTTCCGGAAATGTAAGTTGGACCGATACGAAACGCGATGTAACCGGCGAAGACGTCAGAGTTGACGCGAGCGCGTACGGGATCGACGTCGACGCGTACGCAGGGACACATAAAGGGTTTTTCTACAGTCGTAAAAATGCAAAGCGAGACGCGCAAATAAAACGCTCGATCGGTGAGAGAGCGTTGAAGAAAACGAGACCAGGAGAACTCTTGTTCTTTCTCTCTCTCTTTCTCTTTCCCCACCGTTTCTGCTGCTTCTGCTGGCCCAGCGCGAATCTCATGAAACTTTCAAGAGCTGGAGTCGGCACTCTCGTTGAAAAGCTCGTCGTAATCGCGTATATACATAACTGTACTGGATATTTTTGCTCCGCTCTGTGCCTATGCGGATTCGCACAGAAAATGCATAATTTTTACATACCCTCTCCCTCGATGAAAATCGATCGTTATTTATTCCATGCGAAGAAATATTTTCTCCGTGGCTGGAGAAAATATTTCTAAATCTCCTGCTCGACTCAAATTTTGGCAAAAAAAAAAACATTTTTGAATTCGACTCGATGGAATTATTTGTAAATTCGATAAATTCTTCTTCCACCCTTTAATAATTCCTTTTGTTTTCTTTTTTATATTTTCAGTGAAATTAAATAGACTCCAGGAGAAACTCGAGTTCGGTAAGAAATCGGCAAATATGATGTAGCGTATCGCGTTTCTGCGTAGGTTTCGCGATTAAAATACGAGTTGGCGCAAAGTTCGGGTCGTGCGTGACTAAAAAAGTAAAAAAACAAAAAACAGAGAAACAAGTTCGCTCGAAGTTTTCCGTCGGTGCGCGATTAAAATAGGAGAGTTCGCGGTGAAAGTTCGAGTCGACGACTTTACGTTATAACTTCACGGTATATATATTGTAATTCGAGGCTAGAAAGTTTTCGCGAACTAACATCGGGCGTCGCGAGGTCGCGGTCGCGCGCGAGACCCTGTCTCGAAATATACGTCGTCGTAGCGTTGGCCGATGACACCGGGGTCGACGAGGTCGTAGTTGGACGAGATCGAGGTCGTTGTCGCGGTTGAACGGAAACGCGCGAGGAGGTGATCGCGATCGATTTCCGGTGCGTTTTGTGGCGACTCGAGGATGGTCGACGACTCGTCGTTCTATTAGCGAAAAGGCAGGTTGCGAAGAGTCACGGGATTCTCGCGAACGAGTTCTCCCTGGAACCGATTTCATTCGCGATCGAATGAAAACCTCGACCGATCTGAACGCGATCGACGCACGCGTTACTCAATCATTTTCTCCGCCCTCTTTCGCGAAATCTCGAGCGATTGGATTTTCGTCGAAAAAGTGAAAACAATTTCGTCCTTTCGACAGGATATTCGCGAAAATCGATAAAAATTTCGTTACGTTCCGAACGAGAAATAAAATCGTTTAGTGCAGTGCGCAGTCGTGAGAAAAACCGGAGAAAATAACTCAAGTGCTTTGGGAGGAAAACGATCCGAGACAACGCGTATCGTCGCAACATGCTGCTGTCTCTCGTCCCAGCGAGAATTTCGAAGTTGCGAAGTTCAACGAGTCCCCAGCGAAACGAGTGAGTAACGAGATATTTTTTCCTCGCGTGTGCCAAAAATCAAATATATTTTGCCGATACGAAAGATTTTTCGAAGCGAAAGAAAACAAATAGCGCACGATGTTAAACAAGAAAATGTTCTTTTTTACGTTCCTTTGGACGTTAAGGGTTGCGAAGAAACGAAATTTCGGGAAAAAATAGGTTATAGCGACAGGGTGTAGTTAAGATCGTATCTCGCTCTCTCCGGCATAGGAAATTTCCAAACGGGGCGTATATCGTCCCTTCTTTGGTCAGTGAGAAACTCACCCCGGTTGATCGAGGCCCGGGTGTCGAGTAGTTTCGTCGCTCTCACCCTTCCCTCGTCTCTCTCTCTCTCTCTCTCTCTCTCTCGCGAGACAGTCGAGTCGTCGAGAAAACGTCCCTGATTCTTCGATTCTTATCACTCGCACGTCCACCGTAGCTCCGATCTTCTCCACCTCCGACCTTCGATCTCACCGACCTATTGCCCTCGAATACGCCGAGGCTCTTGTCTCCGTTGGCGTTAACCTTCGCCATTCGTCTCGTGTGTAAGAAGGACAATCTCGATTTAGCGAATGGCCCATCGAGCCCGTTTAACCTTAATCGTCCGAATTCCACGACCTCCGGCTCTCTTTTTCTTTTTCTTTTTTTTTTCATCCCCGAAGCGAGATTCGACGTCTTGCGAGGAACGTTAATCGTTCTCGAAGCAACGGTTGGAAAAAGGGCTTTTCGCTCGTTCACCCGGGCGCACCGCGCGTTCTTCTATCTTCGTATTTACGATTTCGCGAATCCCGCACGAGATACGTCTCTTTCTCGGCCGATAAAAGAGCACGCGACAAGGTTCGTGCGGCATTAGCGAAAAGAATAATAGTGGCAAGAGGGGATGAGAGAGAGAGAGAGAGAGAGAGAGAGGGAGAGAGAGGTGGGAAGGTGGTTGAAACACGAGGACGGAAAACCAAAACTCTTTTTATTTCGCGAGGCACTTTACGTGTCTCCTTTCGCGAAAAAATCCCTTCTCGTATTCTTCCAACGTCTTTTATCTTCTTTTCTCTCTCTCTCTCCCGAATCATCCCGTTCTACCTTGTCATTACTCGCTGTTCGGCATCGAACCTTACCTCGTCTCGGAGCACGGTCCCTACTACTATTCTTTTGTCTCTGGATCCTCTCGCGATCGAAACGCGATCCTTGCATCAGCAGTCTCTCACTTTTTCCTCCCCCTTCCCTCTAGACGTATACACGTTTTCCCGTTGGCTACGACGTGTAAAGAAAGAGTCCAGGGAAAAGAAGAAAACCTTTTCGGACTCGTACGAGGATCTGGGAAAAGGTACACGTAAGTCTCGTGGTAAATTCTTTTTTTTCTTTCGTTTTTCCTACTTTTTTTTCTTCCTAACCTCTCGTCCGTGTTTCATTGCCTCGCTTCCGGTCCACGTTGAAACCTCGCGCGATTCGCGTTCTCCTTTCTCCCATGGCCGGCGTGATCTGTGTAATGGCGCGAGGGTGTAAACGTGCTTGTGAAAAAAAAAACAAAAACGAAAAAAAAGAAAGAATATAAAAGCCTTTTACACGAGCCGGAGGATAGACGAATGGCCGACACACCTTGTAGAGCGTTGGCAGGCCTTTATAGACAACCGGGTGGGTAACTATACGTGGATGGCGTCGAGTTGGACCGGTGTAAGAAAATAGCGCTGGAGGAAAGAAAAGAAAAACGGGGATGCAAAGGTTATACCCCGCGAGAGTTACGATGTTTTTGTGCCGAGTAGAGAAAAAAAAAATGTTTTTTTTTTTGTACTTTTTTTTTCTTCTCTTTTTCTCTCTTTCTCTCTCGTTCCGATGTTCTCGTGCTGCAAGCGATGGTTTTGGTACACATACGTAAAGCGCGATATCTGGGTCACCGTGACCGCCTCGAGGTCGCAAAACTTTTCTCTGATCTCTCCGCGCCCTCCGCTCTCTCCTCTCTCTCTCTCTCTCTCTCTCTCTCTCATTCTTTTTCTCTTTCCATATATGTGTACGTTTCGTTCGTTCAAGAATTCGCCCATTTTTACGATCTTTTTTTTTCGTTTTTTTTTGTGTCGAGCTTTTCTCTCCGAGCTTCGCTCTTAGTGGGTCGGGGAGCTTTTCAACATCGACCGCCCCCCCCCTTCTCCCTCTTGTACTCGCCTTTCACTCACACGACCCGATGCTTTTCATCGTTCTCGAGAAGCAACGCGCATTTTTAACGCTGCCGCGTTCGAAAGTAAAGAAAAGAACATACCTAATACGAGTGTAAAGCGTGAAACGCGCGCGCGCCCCACGCCGGACAGCGTACTCGATCTTTTTTTCGTTCGTGATAAAAGTTATAGAAACGCGATCGTGAAAAAATGAGGAAAATCGTTGGCGGATTTCGATGATCGCGAAGGCTTCGAGCTCGATCGGGGTATTTGAACGACGCTCGATCGTTCATTGGAAGCGAGGATTTTCGTTTTTTTTTCTTTCCCGAGTTTCGCGGCAAAATTTTTGCATTTTAATTAAAACCAATGGAATCAAGCCGGAAAACTTCTCGAAGCGTACGATCGAGAAATCGATTCTTCGACTTGTATAAGGTACTTGAGAACGGCTCGAAGTTTAACGAGACGACGGAACGAAGTCGCTCGAGCCAATTCGCCAGTTCGGGATATCTTGAGTTCGTTATTTTTTTGCTTTTAATTAGACCATATAAATTCATAAATTTTGACAAATGTTTTTTCTTCGCTTAGTTAATTATTTCGATCGTTCGAACTCTCGATCGATCGATGTCTCTCGATTGGAAATAAACGCGGTAACGAGGAAACGAGGCGCGCGGAAATTATTTCTTCGAGATATCAAACTGTTGCGCGATAAATTTATACACCATTGCTGGAATTTCGCGTGTGTGCGCGCCCTCGCGCAGCCGTAAAGTTACAATTTGTGAACCGTAAATAGTAGCTCGGTGATATCGCCGTTATATCCATAACGGCGAGACAGACAGAGAGGTGGAGAGGAAGAGAGAAAGAAAGAGAGAGTGAGTGAGAGACAGAGAGGGAGAGAGATAAAGAGAGAGCGATGAACGAAGAACTCGCTCACGAAGTTATACGAGCTTTTCTCTATTGCATATTACTCGGTGCGCTAGCAATCCGTGTACTCCGTCCCAGCTGTCTTCGTGATCGTTCCCTATAGCACACGACGAGTCGCGAAAAATATCTCGCAGGATGAAAGACTTTTTCATGTACGTGTTCTCTCTCAACGTTTCTGATTTTGTCATTGGATGAGGGATGTTCGGTGCGTGTTCGTGAACGGATAAAGATAAACTTCGTAAATCAGTGAGTAAGAAGGTCGTAGCACACGCGAGACGGACGAAGAAAGAGGGTAGTTTCTCTCTCTCTGTCTCCCTCTCTCTTTCTCTCTTACCCTAGAAATTCCCGTGGAGACGCCAGGCATTCCGCAGAAAATAACACCACTATGAGCGAGAGAGAGAGAGAGAGAGAAAATATCGGATGAAATTTTTTTCCCCGCTTTCAGCGAAGAAAATCTGCAATAGCGAGCTTTTCTCGAAAGCCTTTGACCTTCGATCTCTCTCACCTCAAAGAAAAATTCCTTCGTTGTGACCCGGGCATTGGAGGGGGGGCGGTGGAGGGCGGGAAAATAAAGCAACATCGAAGTTTGTAGATTCTCGCGTATCTCTTTCCTCTCTCTCTCTCTCTCTCTCTGTCTCTCTGCCTTTTTTTCTTTTTCTCTTTTATTCTTATTTGCATCGTACCGAGGTTCGAGTACTCGAGCGACACTCGGGTGAACTACGCTCCCGTTCTTTCGTGACCAAAGTCTCTCCGTCTTGAAAAATGTTGTTCTCGTTATACCAACGAGCGATATATACGTATAGGGTTGGTTTTTTCTTTTTTTTTTATTCTCAGGGATGCGGCACGGTTTAAGAAGTATGCTCTCGTCTCTTACTCTTATCTGTACCTATATACACCGTTTTCAACGCCGACAACTGGTGTGCACACGTATAAATATGTGTGTATGTGTTTGTTTGCGCTGAAAGCTTTCTCTCTCTCTCTCTCTCTCTCTCTCTCTCTCTCTCTCTCCCTTGTGTTTTTCGCTAAATGTATACTTTCCGGTACATTAGACGGCCGAGTTTTCTCTCTTTCTCTCTCTTTCTCTCCCTCACCTTCTCGCTTATTACTTCTTATTTTTTCTTCTACTTGTTTCTCTAGTTTCTTCGAGAATAGGGAACCTTTAGGTCCAGCGTACACACACACACACGTATATATATATATATATATATATAAACGTGTACTTTTTCTATCTAGAATATGTCTTCTAGAATCACCTTTCCTCTTTTACTCACTCTCTCTCTCTCTCTCTCTCTCGGGGTTTCTGAATTTTTGTTTCTGTTTTCCACACCGAGCTTAGTGGCATATACGAAGAAAAGCGGGAAAACTTTACTTTCCCGGTGAAACGAATCTCTCCCTCTTCTCCGTGCGCAGTTGTCCTGCATAGTTCATCATTACACCGGGAAAAAAACTCGCGAAGGAACATCTACCTCTCGCTCGTGGCTAAACCATCTCGCTTTTTTTTCTCTCGTTTTCAGGATTATTTCAAGTGGCTTGGAAGCTTTTTCAGGGGCGATCTGGCCTTACATATATATATATATAATATGTCCCGTATCTTTCCGAGTGGTTTCTCCCGCATCGTTTCGCCCTAAAACGAAAACGGAAATCACGCGAGAATTTTGTAAATAAATCGTAAAAGGAATATTTTTTTCTTTTTCAAGTACCTACGTCGTTTAAAACCGGCCAAGGGCTGTAAAGAAAAAAGTTTGTTTCGCGATGCGAGAGACGGTGGACGGAGTGTAAAATTGTAGGGATAAAGCTCGTAGAGTACACGTCATGCGATACAAATTGAGTAGAATTATCGAGGTACGGTGATCGCGCGAAAGGGCGTAGGTAATCGGAGTTGATAAGCGAAGGGTGGGGGTTGAGAGAACGAGGAAAGATTTTTTGCAACAATGGGAATCCGTCGGAAGTGAAATATATAGATATATAGACGGAGGTGTTAATACAAACACACACAAACACACACGTACACACCGACACACACACACACATGCACAAATAAATAAATAAATATATATATATATATATATATATATATATATATTCGAGTACAATAGATCGCGGCGAGGCGGATGCTTTTTTTTTCTCCTAATATCGTTTACACGAGATTTTTGTTGTGCGATCGCTGTAGCCGGTGGGGTTTCTCTAGGTCTTACGGTACTCGCAATCTCGCTACGTGTAGAACTTTTTTTTGTTTTTTTTTTTTCAATTCATTTCCTCTTCTTACCTTTTTTTTTCTCCGTCGCCCGGTCGTATCGAGCACCGACCTCTCGCGAAAATCAATTCGAGAACCGAGATTTTTCTCCGGATTAACTCAGTGGACAACACACAATCGAGGGCAACGTCGGAAAAATTCGTAACATGTTCGGTCTCTTTTTTTCTCCCTCTGTTCTCCTTTCGACTCTTCGCTTTGTTACATTTTATCACCATCGTATGAAATACGTATTTTCATTATCTCACTCGTTTCACATCTGTTCTCTGGCTTTCTTATCGCGTGGAATAATATTTATTCGCCCTGTCGGTATAATAAACGGACGATCATTATTATTATCGAAGTACACGGAAAATTAATTCTCGTTTATCTTCGGTGATCGTTACGCGCTGAGATAATTAAACATCGCGACGTTTTCTCGTTGATGAAGAATTCTTCGTTTTCCTTCGTCGATTGTAAGAGAGAAAAATGAAATTGGAAGGGAAAGTCGAGTTTTTTTTTGGATTAAATCGAAGACTTTAGTCGTTTTCAATTCGTAATTCGTAATTAGTCATATGAAAAAGTTTAATTATATTTTTGTATCCTTTTCAGGCTGGGATATTATAAATATACCTACCTATATGCCAAGATCCCTTCGTCGCCACAAGGTAAACCAATGATCGAAACTGCTTTTGGCTTCTGTCGCTCACGATGTATAATTACCGATTCGAAGCCCAACAAATATATATACGCAATTAGCGCAATTACATCCATTTCGAACCCCGGCACGTTGCCGAGACATCTCTTGGCCTGTAATTTCTCGTCGATCTCACGACAAAGTTAAGCTACCGTGGCCTATATAGAAACGTTATTGCGGTGGGTCGCGATCTTTCTCCTTTCCTCTCTCTCTCTCTCTCTCTCTCACTCTCTCTTCGCGTTTCTCTCAATAGGGCCAAAATAGTTTTAGTTCGTTCGAAGAGTAAGGGACCTCGTAAGTATTATCAGAGAGGGAGAGAGAGTGAGAGAGGGAGAGAGAGAGAGTGAGAGTGAGAGTGAGAGTGAGAGAGAGAGTGAGAGTGAGAGTGAGAGAGAGAGAGAGTGAGAGAGAGAGAGAGAGAGTGAGAGTGAGAGTGAGAGAGAGAGAGAGAGAGGGAGAGAGAGAGAGAGAGAGAGAGAGAGAGAGAGAGAGAGAGAGAGAGAGAGAGAGAGAGAGAGAGAGAGAGAGAGAGAGAGAGAGCGAGAAGGAGAGGGAGGGACAGACAAAACTGGCTACGTAGGTAGTAAGGGCTTTTGGCACTCGGGGCTATTGCTCGGCATGTCGCCCTCACGGTACGAACAAACGCCGCTAGCTAGCCCCCTTAAGCGTCTGCATAGCGAGAGAGAGAGAGGGAGAGAGAGAAAGCTTTCCGGGACAGAACGAGAAACGCTGGGTACTTTCCCTTCCGCCAACAGGAACCGAGAGAGAGAGAGAGAGAGAGAGAGAGAGAGAGAGTTCCACTTCCACGGTTCGTGGATGTGAATTATTGGCGTTACGTTAGACGTCACCCGCAGCCCCGGCAGTGTGGCGCACCGCCCGAGAGAGCCCACTATCTTCAGCGTTTACGTACCTATATATAATACACACGTATACCTATATGTACAAGATGAATCAGTAGAATGCGGACTATCGAAATATTTCGCCCCGTAATAAAGACCATCGTGAACCGTATCGCCTTTCATAAAATACAATTCCATTCGTTCAATTTTATCGATTTCTTCGTTCGTCGATTAATCGAAAATCTTCGATCGCAGTAAAATTAACGTTTCAATGTTAACAGCCATATTATACAAATTTTGCTTTCTCTCCTTTCCCTTCTCACCAAGTACTACGGACTTTATACGTACGAAGAGAATAGTATACGCGATGCAACGTCGGATGCAAGACAAATGTCTCGCTCGACGCGACGTCGACGCAACGACTCATACTGGCGCACACGCTATAACAGAGACACACAGAGCTCTTCTCATGTTCCAACTCCATTCTGTTAGACATATTTGCTCGTGTGTAGTGAAAAGGATGGGGTGGGGGTTGGAGAACAGGCAATGATGAATGTATATGCGCGTGTAGGTGAAATATATGAGAGAGAGAGAGAGAGCGAGGGACAGTACGCGGGTGAATATGAAGCTAAAGACCCGAAGAGTTATGCGAAGTACGAATCTGAAGGAGAAGGGGTGGAAAGGGGGGTGAGGGTGGGATAGGCTGGTTAAAAGACAAGAACTAACGCGTATCAATCGTGTTCTTTAAAAGGCTTTACGAAGGCAATTATTTTCTCGCGTCAAGAACGCAAGGGTTGTTCGAGCTTATTGGCACGCCAGAGAGCCATTTCTCGTCGTCTCTCGATTCTTCTCCCACCATCCGCGCTCCTTCTATCTCGTGCCCGTTAACACGGCAAACTCGAAGACTCGACGTCGTTCATCCGTTCTTTTTTCTTACTTTTTTTTTTTTCTTTTTCTACGGCTTCCGATTGCTCGACGACTACCACCATCGTGGGCGAGTTTCCGCGCAAATGATTGTCCCTCGGTCAACTTTTTCAATTATTCTCCATTTTATAGTAGTGAAAAAAACGTATGGTCGGTGAAGAAGGAGGTGGGAAAGGGGGGTAAGGGTTTTGTTAGTTGGACTCGGCAGAGGAAACAAAGTTTTGCCTCGCGCACTGAAAATCAGCGGCGTAACGAGAGATTTCAGGACGGCAATTCCGAAGGAGGGAAAAGCAGAGAGAGAGAGAAAGAGAGAGAGAGAGAGAGAGAGAGAGAGAGAAAGATAGAGAGAGAGAGAATCGATATTGTCGATTCGAAGATCTGCGTGGAAAGGAAATCGAGTCGACCAATCTACGTTCGAAGATGAGCTTTTTCTTCGTTTTTTTTTTTTTCGTCTCGCACTTTCTCACGCCGGAAGCTGATTCCACGATAGTGGAGTACCTCCGATTTAATTGGATATTGGTGTCCTCATCATCGAGTGACTCGTGCTATCTTTTATATATATACATAAGATTTATATATATATATATATAGTACATGTCTACCTTTTTCTCAATTTATATTCTCGATTCAGCGGAGTAGAGAAGCTCTTCAGCATCGGTTATATCCTCGACTAATACCTCGTTTCGTACTCCCTCCTCCTCCTTCATCCCCCTCTTCGCTCAATCTTCGCGCCACTTGTCCGGCTGCTCTCGCGATTTTAAAATTCTTTTTTTTTCTGTTTTTTTTTTTAAAGCGACGCGCTCCCTCGCGCTAAATTCCGTTGATATTCACGGGGCTTTTTTCGTTCGAGCTTTCCTCTCCGCAGGTGAAACATTATTCACCCGGTACTCTCCTGATTTTTTTCCCTTTCATCCATCGTTTAAGCTCTTGTCTCCGTCGCTATCCAGTCGCTATCCAGGAAAAAAAATGGAGTAGCATAAAAGTTGATTAAAAAGAAAAACTTACCCTCGTACGTCTGTACTTATAGGTTTCCGGGGTCGTTTTTTTTTCTTCTTTTTTTTCTTTTTTGCAAACTTCCGCGAGTCTCCTTTACCGTCGTTGATGACACACACGCACACAGACGGTAACGTGAAACCCGTTTCGCTCGTGACTATAAATAAAATAGTCAAACGTGGCAGGGAGGAGGAGGGTTGGGGAGGATCGAAGCGTATACCGGCTGCCACCGGGGCGATGTCAAAGAAACGTGGCACAGTTCGAGCGCACACCTCTTCGAGGAATAGCATCGAGCTTCCGGAATCGCCTGTCGTGTGATCGATCCTTCGCGACTCGAACGGGAAAAAGATAGAGAGAGAGAGAGAGAGAGAGAGAGAGAGAGAGAGAGAGAGAGAATGCGGAGAGCGAGAAGAGCTAGAGCGACGAAGAGAGCGAAAGGGAAGTGGCGGGTTTGGTTCTCGACACGTCGAAGGAACTAGGTCGGGAAAAATATCAGACCTTCCTCCCTTTCTCCCGTTGCTCGTCTCTCGGTGTGTTCTATGCCCCCTCCCTCATACTTCCTCCGCCAATCTTACTTCCCTTTTGCGTTCTTTTCATTTTCCCGTTCATCCGTACCGAGCCCTTCAGTCGCAGTTCATTCAGTCGCATAGATTAAAGCCGAAATATCAAAGAAGATTACTCGTTCTTCTCAAGGATTGACAAAAGGGGTGTAGAAGTCGAACGAAATTCAAATTTATATTTTTCCAATGTTCCAAGAAAATTGTATACTTGGTGTTTCTATTTTATTTTATAATCTTTTTAATTTATCGAAAATCCGTGAAATTTGGTCAAAGTTGGGAATATCTTTATCGACACTAGAAAGTACATTTTTCCATTTTCGTTCAGGATTCCAAGTGGCAACGCCGCTAAGAGTGCCACGAGAGGTCGTAAATCGTTCGGGGCAAATCTGGCGTTGGTACTCGAGAGAGAGAGAGAGAAAGAGTGTGTGTGTGTGTGTGTGTGTGAGAGAGAGAGAGAGAGAGAGAGAGAGAGAGAGAGAGAAGGGAAAAGGGCGCGTATCTAAAATCGCTGGGAGTGGTGAGTGGCCGTTAAAGGTCGCACAGGGCTATAATGACGAGATGGAGCGATTCTTTTTCCTTCATCCCCTAACCTCGTTCGTTCGGTACTCACGCATGGCTAGGGGTCCTCGAGAATTGGATGTACATTCATCTTCGACTCTCGGCCCTCTCTCTCTCTCTCTCTCTCACTCTCTCCGTCGATCCTCGAGAGGTACGAGTAGTCTGTGCCGAACAGCCCGTAACTTATGAGGTGCGCAACTACCCTTGCGCGCCCTCTCTCGCTCACCCCCTATCGTACGTATCACGGAAACACGAACGTCGTCCATTGTCCATTCGTCCTACCCACGTTGATGGAATACGTGCGTCGACTGCGTTTATCCTCTTTTCTTAACTTCGGCATAAACATAGGTATATATATGTATATACATATATATGTACATATACAATATATATAAATACATACAAAAATACAAACCCCGAGCTCACATCACCAGAGGACTTCCGGTTTTCGTTATATTCTCTCGCACTACTTGGAGCACATTCCTTTATCCGGAAATCCGTAAAAATCCGTGAACGAAGCTTCTCGTCCAAGGAAAAACTAGGCCAACCGAGAACGTGCCTTAACTCTACGACGATCTTGTTTTTTTTTTTGTTATATATATTTTCATTTTTTTTTATTCGACACTCGTCACGTCCTCGCGTCGAATAACGAGATACAATGTATTCGCGGACGTACAAGATTTCATATGCAAGGAAAGGCGAGAGGAAAAAAAGAAATGGAACGTAAGAAGAATAATTTAACTTGCATTGAAGAGAGAGAGAGAGAGAGAGAGAGAGAGAGAGAGAGAGAGATCGAAAGCCAGAAAGAGAGAGAGAAAGAGAGAGAGAAAGAGAGAGACTGACAGACGGACGAACGAAACCCAAACCCTCGCGAATCCTTTTCTATCGGCGGAGTCGAGGATCTTCACGAACTTCGCCTGCATAGAGAATGAGAGTTGAAGTGAGAGGGTGAGAGGCTGAAAGAGTGAGAGAGAGAGAGAGGGAAAGAGAGAGAGAGAGAGAGAGAGAAATCGCAAGAGGGGCGAGTTTATATGGAGAATGCGCGTGCAAAAGCTCTCGCGCCCGTCGATTTGTTATCGCAACGCCGTTGATGGTGTTTGCCTAACAAATCCGTAGCCCGCAGCCCGGCTGGCGTAAGTCTCACCGAGCCTTCGCTCGCTCGCGCGTTTACTATTCCTGCGCACTTACTTCACGGTGTGAACCGCTCTTCCTCCGAGGAGAGCAACACACCTCTATCTCTCTCTCCCTCTCTCTCTCTGGCTCTCGCTCATGCTCCTTCCCTCTCTTCACTGTAGTTTGCGCACATCCTGGACCTCCATTGTTCTCGAGTAGAAGCGAGCAGCAGGATTTCCGACCTCTCACCATCTCCTTTACCCTCCCGCCCCTTTTCAACACCTGGAAAAACATTTTGCATACACACACACACACTTTCGAGTAGCAATAAGCCCTCGAGGACTTCTCGTAATAGTTGTATTCAATGCTTTTCAAGTACTTCTCCGATATAAGAACGATGTTTTTACATTTCAAATATTTTATTTTCAAAAAAGAATAACGAAAAAATACAAATATTTAGAAAAAACATTTGTATGTAATTAAGAGGCGATGGGATTATTTATTCATGAAATTACATTTAAAGATTGGAATAGAGCATTAAATTAGTCTTGAACGAGCCCTTAATTATTTCGTAGCTTTTATTTCGAGGTTGATAGACGTGCGTACAGTTCGCAGTAGTGTAACCCTGCTTTGGTCCGACATATAGATTTAACGTTCGCACAGGGACAGAAGGTATACGTACGTGCTATATATATATATATCTATATATATACGGTCTCTGCTTAAATCCTTCCGGCAAGCACAACCTATATCTCGAGCTGCTATAAATCAGCCTAAGATTCCGGAAATTTACGCGCGACCCGGATCTAGCCCGCGGCTATCATTCCTTCTCGGTGACCGTGGCATGGGCCGCGGGGTGAAACGAGCGAGCAAGGGAGAGAGAGAGAGAGAGGCGAGAGGGAGAGAGAGAGAGAGAGAGAGAGAGAGAGAGAGAGAGAGAGAGAGAGAGAGAGGGGGGGGGGAGCGAGAGTTCACCCCGTTACGTACCGAGGTGCTCTCTCCTTTTTCGAAAAGGAACAGAGAGACGGGCACACACTCGCACACACACGGGACGGTGTTCGCTTCGGTTCGGTTCGGTTTAAGCTCGCACGCTAGACCAAAAGATATAGGAAAGACGAGCAGATGGGCGAATCGCGAGAGGGCAAAAAAGAAAAAACTCGCTTGCTGCAGAATGGAAGAAAGAGAGAGAGAGAGAAAAAGGGGAGGAAGACCGGAGGGTGGAAAACGTAGACGTCTGCATCGAACATCGTAACTCAGGGATGCTATCGGTGGGCTCGTGCGCAATTTACTGCTTCTATATCCGGTTTTACATCGGTCTTTGGAAATTCCAAGCTCTCTTTCTCTTTCTATCTATCTCTCTCTCTCTTCCTTCGAAGATAACTCCGGGGGATAATTATTTACCGAAGAAATGAAAATGGGTCAATGAAATTCGCCGAGTTCATCGAAAACTCGTTTTACTATTTTTACAAACAAAGAAACGATTATTTTCCACCCTCTGTCTCAATAGGGTGGAAAATAATCAAGATTCATTTCGGATAAAAATAAAAAAATTTTATCACAGAAATTCGTACGAGAATTTCTCGCTCTTCGAGAATCTCCTTATCCGCATGATGACTTCGGTGATATCGATTCAATTATGTCACGATAATGGAGGGCAAACTATTTATAAATGTATGCGCCGAATAATTTCAAATTATACATAGCGTTTACACAAATACATACATATATATATATATCCGGATTCATTACAACACCACACATTTGCATCAATGGGCTTGCGGCCGCTAGAGTATGTCCTGACTATAATTAATTCCTGTTCGCTATATATATATATGTATATGTTTACGTTTAAAACGACTTCTCGGAGCTAAAAGGACTGCATCGTACTTCGCGTCGAGTCGAGGGATCCCGCACCGTTCTGACTTTTAACACTCGATATATAACCGTATCGTATATATACATATATATATATATATATATATATATATATATAGCAGGTAAAATGCCCATTGTTTTAATTATTACACTCGTCGAAGTTCGATGCTCCCATGCTTGCCTGTTCGAGCTAAACATATCTGCTCGATCTCGGAGGGATGAATGGAAATCGAGAGATGCCAGGCTGAGGTTTATTCATTGCGAAGACCCGTTTGATAAACTTAAACATTCATAATTTATATATATAGATACGTAGATATTTCACGAAAGATGACACGTCATTGAGAATTCTCGAATATCGCGATCGATAATACCCGGAAAATCTATTATCGGCGCAAGTAATATCGTTTATATATCTAGTATCCGTACGATAATTCACATTGTGCGAGACAGCGAGCGATAACGACGGATGGACGTTGATACGATTTATTTTATATCGTAAAATTTCATATTTATCGATATAATTATGCACGTTTATAATTAGATATCGAGATCAACGTCGCTTTCGCTACGATCATCGTGCTACCCTCGTTTGTCATGTTTTCGCGTGATGAGGAGGACGTTCATAGGGACGAGTGGAGGGCTTAGCCGAGATGCGTAACATACGGCCGAAGGGGTTGTGGGACTGCAACGATCCGAAACACAATATAGGTCGCGTAAGGGATATTACGTATATAGATATAGTCGTGTAACCGATCTTGCAGCAGCAGCAGCAGCAGCTTGCAGTTACCAATCTGCTATACGTTGCATTTGCCACGAGAGCGGGAACGCAATGCTACGCCATACACGGTGTCCAGTCACGAGCTCGTTAATCGGCCTAATGAGCTGTGTAACATATCGGTCGAGTCTCTCTCTCTCTCTCTCTCTCTCTCTCTCTGTCTCTCTCTCCGTTCGGCTCTACGCGCAAGGGCTGGTCTCGCGTCCTCTAACGTCGTTAACCCGAACGATCAGAGGAAGAGGGTGGGGGAGGCAGGCTGGTGGAGAATAAATGTTGTTAATCAAATGGGGTAAATTGGAAAAGCAAATTGCTGGAATGCCAATATGCAGTTAAAATACACGTAAGAAAATTATATGCGCGAGGAATAATGGTCTTTGGTATTTCTATTTTTTTTTTTTCTTGTTTTGTTTTTTGTTATCTCAGCTTCGGTGTCCGTGTGAAAATTTGTAACGTAGAAAATACAATTGATAACGTTTTTATTTATCGAAGTTCGCGTCGTATATATTGCTGTTTTAGTTTTCTGTTTGTTTTTAATTTGGTACAATGAGAGAGAGATAGTCGGTATAAGAAATATTCAGAGGCGAATGAATTCAATGGATGCATTTTCATTGCATCCTTCTCATTGTATCCCTTTTTTCTATGACCGATTCACCCCCCCCCCCTTTCTCCACCGCTTTCGTTCACATCTCTTTTATTACATGGCAACGAGCTCTCGGATCATTTTTTCCTCCTTTCTTTTTTTCCTTCTTTTTTTTGTTGTTTTTGATTCACCACCGTACAATCAGTCATTCGTCGGTGAGATTTTCATTTCCCTAAGTAGACATCTGCTCGTTCATGCAACAATTTTCGACCGAGAGCAAGGGCGAATAATTACAGAAAAATACCTCTACATAATCACGCTTGTCTCGTCTCGATGCATCGTGTGTAGAATGTGGTTTCTTTTTGTTCTTTTTTATTCTTCTCCTTTCTATTCTCGCTTCGATATATTTCACGAATTGCGACGAGTGACTTTTTTTTCTCGCGTCGTCGATAATGAAAGGGTGGGTGGAGGGGTGTGGGGGGGGGGGGGGGGGGGAGATCGATCGGAAATTCCCGACGCGAGTAAAAATAAAAAATCCGGCCTATTTCTCAATTTGTCTTTTCGTCCTCGCTTTTCGTATTTTTATTCCGTTTTTTTTTCTCGTTCTTCTTTTTTTTCACGTTCTCCATCGAGATAGTCGCGTCGAAGCGAGAGAAAGGTTAATTAAAAAAAACGAAGCGCGGTCCTACCGTTCGGCCCCGGTTTTACTTCTTTCAACGTGTGGGCGTCGATATCCGTGCGTAGGGTAGAGGGGGTGGGGGTGGGGGTGAAACACTATGCATTTTTCCAGCAATGCGCGTGTGTTCGTGTCTCGCTATCGATACGAGTCGGAGAGAGCTTTCGCGAGGGATAAATGGAGTGGCGGGGGTTATAAGCTCGTTTCATACGAGAAACGCACACGAAACGCGCGAAAAGGGGTAGTGGACGTTGAGAGGGTGGGGGTGCGGCGAGTAGAGAAGAATGCGGAGAGAGAGAGAGAGAGAGAGTAATTTCGCTCGGCGATATCGCTTCGGGACTCTCGGCTGATCGTACGTACACGTTTACACGAACGAGCGAGAGCGAGAGAGAGAGAGAGACAGAGAGAGAGTGAAGGGTTCAGAATATAAGGGGGTGGGAGCTTTAGGACGCACTAAGGCAGATTTTAGGAGACCCGAGTGAAGCTAACCGATCAGTTTCTACGTTCCCGTACGCTATCGGTCGCCCGAAGTCACATCCTCTTTCCTTCACTCGCGCTGTAAACATACGCACACAGAAACACACAGACACATAGAGACATAGACAGACATGCGTATATACGTATATTCATGACAAAGTAACGAGAGTCAACCCCTTCCCTCACTCTCATCGCTACCGGTTCTCTCGTTCATTTCGAATCTTCCCAATTATCCGGACCGATCGTAAAAGAGAGAAAATCGTAATAGGTAATATCTCTTTCTCCCCTGACGAGAGTCGGTACCGTTACCCGTCGGTCGCAGCGATGGTTTTACGAGCGATTCGAAGCGCGATTTATTAGTCGATAAGACAGTGGCTTTATATATATATATATATATATATAGATATATATAGATATATATGAGCAGATTTTGTATATAGATATAGATTTGAGAGCGAGTCGAAAGATTCAAGCTGGAATTTTGCACGAATGAATGCGATTTATTTCGTGATGGGGGGTTGGTTTTAGTGATTTTATCGTAAAGGGTTGAAAATTCGCAATTTAAAAGGTAACGTTATAGAATTTTTATATTCAATTATTTTCTATCGATAATAGAGAATCGTGCGTGATCAAACGGGATATTTTCATCGCGCATCGTCCGAAAAAAGGTCGTAAAACTATAAAAAAAAATCATAATTCGAGGAAAGTTCCCGATGACGAAATTATATATATATATATATCTGTATATAATATATATATTGCCGGTCGGTACTTTCCCTCTGCGACATTGGCACTCGCGAGACGTGATCGATCGAGGCCGACGCGCGCGAAACACACCGGTGTCTCTCTCGACTGGGGTGTGTGCTAGAGAGACAGAGAGAGAGGGAGAGAGAGAGTGAGGAAAGGGGTTGAAATGAGAAGAAGGACGAGACGAGAGGGTGTCGTCCGTTATATACACGGTGTCGTGCTTTCCACCATCGCTATTCCCCCTCTCTATAGAGACGCGTCGGAAGCGAGAGTGCATCCGATGCAACCCCCCCTTCCCCAACCCTCCTTTCTGCCGATCCACCACACCAACTGCATTTCGGTGTCTGCGGCGTGTTTTCCCTCCTTCCTATTCCTCGTGTCCAAGAAATGCAGCGCAACGCGGATTTCATCCCTTCCTCTCTCTCCCTCTCTCTCTCTCTCTCTCTCTCTCTCTCTCTCTCCGTGTCCCTCCCGTACATCGCGACTCGGTAGAGCGCGAATCGCTGCACCCTTCTCTCCCTTGGCGTGCCACTCCGTCACTCACACCCCTCGGGGCTTCTGGCTAAATCCAATCCTCTCGGTCGTTCGATGGCACATACCCCGATCCTCTTCGTCTCACCCGTAACGGAACACACGCGTGCTTTCTCTCTCTCTCTCCCTCTCTCTTTCTCTCTGCCTCTCTCTTCGTCGCTCGTCGTCATCGCATATAGAGCTGCACGAGAGAGCGTTCGAGCGTACACCCCCGCCCCTCCCAATAGCGTTAAACACACGCGCTTGTAATGTACACGCCTATACACTCGTACCTTCGCGTTACGTTCACCCCCGCCCCTTTCACGAATTTATCGAAGCGTCGCGCGCCTCGTTGCTTTTACTCGATACGTACAATGCTCTGCACGTTGTCTTCCCCCCTCTCTCTCTCTCTCTCTCTCTCTCTCTCTCTCCTTCTCTCATCCTCTTTCACTCTCTGTTCGCTCGTCTGGTTCATTCGACTTTGTGCGTATAAACGTGTGAACGGATGAATTCGAGACGAGACAGACGAGAGAATATGGAGAAGGGAAAGTGATGAAGAGGCTCAATGTTATCGAGAGGCAATCGATCACAGGAACGTAGATACGTATATATATATATATATATATATATATATACGAACATTGGGCGATCTCGTACCTCGCGAGTTTCAGTCGTAAAACGTGCACCCCCGTGGATTCGTCACGGTCGCTCGATCGTGAATGCTTCGCGATGGGAACGATCTTATTGATTTTCCACAGGTTGATAATTTTTGTCGTAAGCTGTTTTTTTTGTTTATAAATTATTTTCCAATACGTTGAAGAGTAATTTGGGGGTTGTTTTATTTAGTTTGCGGGGGAAAAAAGCTTGCTCGTCGTCGCGTTGCTCGTGGTGTACGAGAGACGAAAATTTGCAGTTTCATCGCAATATTCTTCCATTCGTAGATGAAAATCTTATGATAACCGCCCCCCTGCGAGCGATACCGGTGAGACACGCGTCGTTTTCACTCAACTCGAGCCCACTTCCGGCCTAAGCCGGCGTCGCGGAGGCACGCGTCGCTACGTTTTCCGCACATCATACGGTCCTTCTCGTTGTACAGTGTTTATATACAGTGCGAGAAGGGCGCTTTCGCGTTCTCCCTCCTTAGAACGCGAATAAGCTGGTCGGTTGTTGCGACGATACGGCCAACGACTCTCTTCCCGACGAAGCTGAATAAGAGGAATGCGCAATTCGCCTTCTACCGCACTCTTGCACTCTCCACCCTCTTTCCGGCTTTATACGTTGTACAACGCATGTCAGTGTGAGTTCATGTGTGTTTGATGGAGAGAGAGAGAGAGAGAGAGAGAGAGAGACAGAGAGTACAAGAAAGCGAGAAGGGGAGAGAGAGAGAGTGGGAGAGGGAGGGAGAGAGAGAGAGAGAGAGAGAGAAAGAGAGAGAGAGAGTGAGAGTGAGAGTGCACGTCGAACCCCATCAGACGTCTGCGTTGGGGTGTCTGAAGCACAGTCCTCCAGAGGGCTTTTCCTACACCGCACCTTCTCGTGTCACACCTCATTATGCGACAGAGGTTCGTTAACAATCCGCATGTTTTTTTCCTCGTTTTTTTTTCTCTCTTTTCTTCTGTCTTCGTTCTTTCTCGCCCGAGGGTTTCCGGTCCTCGGTAACAGTCTAGCTGCATTTTTTTTTTCGAAAAACACGATCGCGACGATACGGTCGTTTCTTATTTTCGCAAGAAGAATCGATCGTGAATCCGCCTCGTTTCATCCCCGAAATATGCCGAACGCGATCGCCGAACGGGGATGGGAGAAAAAATAATAATTTCGCGTAGCCGAGAAGAGCGCGTCGGAAACGGTAGCGATGCCTTCAGGGCTTCGAAGGCGTTGTAATGCTTCGAAAGCGTTGGATACACCCTTGCCGTAAAGGGAGAGAATCACCCCGCGGATAGCTACGGCGCAGTCCGCATACTCGTAAACCAGAAACTTGCGCAATCACAAGTTGGTGGAAGTCCGCCCGCGGGTTGAACTCATAAAACTACCGTAATTGTAAAACACGGGAAGACCGCGTACAGGAGGGGATGTGCGAGAGACAGAGAGAGAGAGAGAGAGAGAGAGAGAGAGTTACACGCGCAGATGGCCGCGAGACGAACAGTAGAGAACGAAAGGTATATGGATTCACCAGTAGTCTTGGCATCCCGGAAAAGCTAAAGCTTGTCGGTGAGAGCCGAGACTACCACCCTTCGTTCTCTCTCTCTCTCTCTCTTTCTCTCTCAGCTTCTTCTTTGAAAACCACCCCTCGCGCGGAATCAAGGTTTTATTTCACTTGTTGAAACCCAAACGTTTCAACTCGTTGTTTATATACTTTTATACATATATATATATATATATATTTTAACAGGGGTAGTTTTCCAGTGATCCTCTCTCGTTTCGACGAACATCATAAACTTTTTAACTTTCGTTCGATCGACGTAACAGAAAAAAAAATAAAATCACAATGCGAAACTCGACTCTTTCGCTGAGAATCCGCTTTCCACTCCCTTATTGTTATATCGTGGATGCTTTTGAAATTGTCGCCGTTGACATTTTTACGGTAGAAATAGTTCTTCGTTCGACCGTGAAGAGTTCGTCGTGAAATTTTTAAGTTCGGTGAACGGAGAGCTTACCACGACGATCCTGGACAAATAAACCGAATTCCTGGCAGGTTGCGAAGCGCGCTACCGCTGGGTCAACGGGGTGGGGGAGGGGCGGGCGTACACACGTACACGCATTATACACCAACGAAATGGACGTTAAATTTTCCATGAGTCGAGGGAGGGTGTCTATACTACCCTAGCTGCAACCCTCCCGCGCTCCATCTCACCTTTTTCTCTAGGCACAGCCGTCGACCTCGAATGGCTTTCCATTCGGACTTCCGATTGCTTATATCGGGAGGTGAAAGGTCCTCGAGGCTCTATTTCCTTTATCGAACTTCGATATTCGCTTTCGTTCCTTTACAAAAGCCACTTGCACGACTCGCGAGGATAGGTAGGTATGAAAGAAGCTCGCCACCCCGTCCTTCTTCCCTCCTCCAGCCTCGGCTTCCCCACTTCTCGGCTGCTTTGCCCTCTGTCGAGGAGCTCCTCGAATCTCACTCAATCTTTCACTACATACTTTGAAATCTCTGGGTCTTCTCCAAAAGACGTGAATCGCACCCCCTATCTCCCTCTTTCTCTTTCTCTCTCTCTCTCTCTCTCTCTCGTTCTATCGGGATTAAAGTTAAACCGGCGTCGGTAAAAAAACGCTCGAGAACGTTCGAGATGATGACGTACCGCCTGATTTTTTTCTAGACCTCGTGAATGTTGCAAATGTCGGAAGAAATGAGAATTTGATCGAGGGACATTTTTTGATGGCTCGAGTACGAGACAATTTTGTTTTCGTAGTTGGAAACGAGGAAAATTGTGTTTCAGCGTTGATAACACAGGTTTTAGGAGCGTTCTCGCGTCGAGAATTCACGTAGAAGGAATTCGTCTATTTTGAGGAAATTCTGTACGCGCCCCTTGGGACATGAAGTGTGTAAAGAGAGGAGAGGGCAAGGGAGGGTGGTGAGTTAGAGGGAAGAAAAGCCATTCGACACCGGGGTAAGGAAAAGCTCGACCTGAAGGCAAGGTAATAAACAACACCCCGCAGGGGCACTTCTTGCTCGCTTGCCTACCCTACCCTACCCTACCTACCCTCCCTACCGTGCTTGGTCGTCCGCAACATCCTCGACGATTGCGAGAGCGTTTCAATACCCCGCCTACCCCGTCTAGGCCACACTTGGCTCACCGCGGGTAAGGAATTATTGCGGTTGTACCGCGGAAAACCGAACGACTTTACGTAGGTATATAGCAACGAAGATACGATTGGTTAACCCTCGAATAAATCATTCATACGTCGACACTTTGAATCGCGTCGAAAATATTCGATCTTTTATCTGCTTTTACTAAAAGCTTCGAACGAACTTTGTCGAAATATCAATTTTCATTATTTGTCAACTTACATGCGTAGGTATTTTGTTCCCTTGTTTTCTTAATCGAATTGAAACCATTCGAGAGAATAGCCTCGAGCTATTCGCGCTTCAAATATTTTCCTCTCGTTTTCAATAATTAATGATTATTATTTCGGGTATTTTTATTCCCGTTCGTTGCACGAATAATTGCTATAATTTGTATCTCAACGCGGTTTATCTAGGTCGAGACGTCGTCGCGTCGACGGGACTGGCGGCGTTGACTACTGACCCGAATTTTCACGCCGGTCGATTAACCGGCGTCAAAGAGTGAGTCGAAACTTTCTTCCAACGTGTATATATATTTATATATTCAACGTTTCGTAATATTTAATGCAAAAATTCTATTCTATTCATACGCGTAGACGTGTGTGTGTATGCGATATACGTAGAGGTGGATTAGCTTCTTTCGCGAACGCTTCCATCCCCGCTGTAGCGAGGCTTTCAATAGCGAACTAACGATCAAACAACCTTGTTTGCCGCCGTATTTTATATACGTAGCTCGGCGTATGACGTAAGTAAGACGTCCCTTTGAATTCGACGCCCGAGCTTATTTTCGTGTTCGCCCGGACTTCCAACGAAAAAGCCAAAGGTCTCAAAAAAACAAAACAAAAAAAAACACGTCGAATCACCGAAATACTCGTAACTTTATTTTCATCTTCGTTACAATGAAATAATTTTCCGTAAATTAAACGACAGAGAGGGTAAAAAAATACGTTACAAAATTTCTAATTAAAATAAATATTGTAATGAAAATTTGTATTATCGGGATTTCTCATCAATATTAATGAGAAAGAAAAATTTATGAATAAATGATTGCCACATAGAAAATACTTGTATCGTCAGATTCTGCGGTAGGAACGTCACGTACTGCCGAGGGTTGAAAAGAAGGATGCTGCCGCCAGGGCTCACTCGTAAAATTCACCATCACCTTCGATCTTCGGGCCTTGACTGTAGGTATAGGGTTTTGTGGTTCGCGGGAGATGTTCTTCGGTTAGTTTGGAATTATTTAGCGGTGGATACACCGCAAGGGGTGCCTCCTCTGCCCCCTCGCCGGTCGTTGCCGGTGGAAGACCGAGGTTAATGGGCTTCGATTCCCACTGGCGGGTTCTCTTATCTCTCTTTCGTTCTCTCTCTCTCTCTCTATCTCTCTCTCTTGTTTTCTATGAGACATACGCATAGAGACATATACACACATACACAGACGTGGATACAAGTATGTCGAAATCCTTATAATACCGACACGCAAACCCCTCCTATAATTCGAGTATAGATTTTCGTCTCTATTGCCCAACGACACGAGGTAAAGCGACCACATAATTAAAGAGTACGATGTTTCGTAACGACCGCTAGTCAAGTAGCTATATTATGTATATATATATATATATATACGTAGGTGTATATATATATGTGTATAAAAAACGAAGACACTCGTTATATATTATTCAGAGTCACGAGTAATTGGCGCACTTTCCGAAATGAATGAGTTTAAGAACCGCGAAGCAACACGCAGCATCGAAGAATTTGCCTCTCGTGTATTATACATTCGTAAAGACGGAATTCTTTTTTTTTCTTCTCTCCTTTCTTTTTTTTCGCTTTCTTTTTTCACAGGGAAGTCATTTAACGAAGGGGACCGGAGGAAAAGACGCGTGCTGCTTTTCTTTTTCTTTCTTCTTTACCTCGGAGCTTTGCTCGCGCAGTTACGAGCGAAATTACGACCAAGTACGAGGGGGTAAATTGTCGCGCATTAAATAAATACGGGTATATGGGACATTCCGTGTCGGAATTATTGTCAATTTTTTTTTTCTTTTTTCTTTTCGGCCAACAATATTTTCAATCGTTCGATCGGATTTCTCGAGGCTAAAAGTTCGCGCATTTTCATCCTCTCGACCGCCGTGAGATAGCGTTTCGCCGCATTCGATGTGCAGGAGTATTATGTCACTGGCTAAATTGAATTCTTGCCCCAGTGCTTTCCGGAAATAATATTATGTTTTATATCCTCGACACCCGCGCGGTTCGAAGCCACGATGCCCGCATCCCTATTGGAATTCTTTAATGGGAATTTTTCACATTTTCCGCCGGTAGTCAGCGAATATGACCAGTTCTATATATACATATATACATATATGTGTGTGTATATATATATATATATATATGTATATATATATGTAGGAAGGAAGAGAGAGAGGGAGAAATCGAGGCATCTTCCCATTGGCACAGAGAAAGCTGGGATGCATTGCGAGAGAACGTTTTCAACCCTCTCTTTGCCACCCCCTCGCAATCCGCCATCATTGCTTAACCGGTTTCCGCGTCTTCGTGCCTCCCCACCATCACCTTCGACGACCGAGTCTTTCGTATTCCTTCGATTTCTCCATCGCGCGAACGAAGTCCCCGAAAGCGCGAAAAATTTCCATCAAATCCCCGGCTTCGGTTTGGAACGGAAAAATCCGCTTGGGTATGCCGGCACCATTCGTGGAAAACAGTGGAAGAGAAGAGACATCGGGACGAATATTTTATCCTCGGAAAATTCCGATCGCGTAACAGCCAACCCCGTCTGTGCAAACGCAAAAAAAGAAAAGATAACAAAAAAACGAAATGTGCCAATTACGAGATACTCGGTTAGAGGATTCTTCCGGGCAATTGTACGATTTCCCGCAGAGACGGAAAATGTTTATTTAATCTCGACGAAGATAAGAAGCGCGTGGTTACTTTGAATTAAAAATAATTGCGTGGTTTTAGCCAGAAAAATGCAATTTATGGAATTAACATTTATCCGATTTTCAGGAAATCTTAATTTTTAAAATTGATATTAAATTTCACGAATCGATGAATTTCGGTGATATTCACCCTTATCGTATCTCGATAGCACGCTATCGAGTACGTATCGTCGTGAATCTCGCGGTTTCAATCGGGTCCCTTGTTTCAGTCTGGCAGTTAGCAGGGACACATACACACCCTTCGTATATCGAATTGACCGACGATATATCGTCGGGTACATCGTCGATACGTCCGCAACAGAGTCGGATGAAAACAAAATCGTGGGTTCATGGGTTCGAAGCGAGGACGGAGTAGGGGGTGCCGAGGGGTGAGATTTTTTCGGTCCTACACGCGCGAGGGAGGGAAAAACCACTCGAAACTCGGCCGAACGGTTCGAAATAAAATTTTAATCGTCGAGTGCTTTCGTCTATCCGGGGCCAAAAACGGGATGAACGCTGGAACGTGAACGAGCGAGCTCGCCGAATAGGGGTGGTAAAAGGAGGAGGGTAGCGGGAGGGTTAAATATCGAAACGAGCCGAATGAAATTGAAATTGCTTTCATCGCGTGACTGTACGAAACTTAATACACGATCGTATCTTTCTGTACTCTCTCTCCCTCTCTCTCTCTCTCTTTTTCTCTGTCGTGTTATCGTTCGTCGTCTCTGTCGTGCTCTCGTCATAGGCTAAAGGACGAATCTTAATCGCGCGAGAACGGAAAACTTGTATCGAGTAAGACGAGAACGTTAATACAGTCGAGAAGGATTTTTCGATAAATCGATATTTCCAATGACACGAAAATAACACACGAAAGACTATTTGAGAATAGGGAGCGGTCTCCCCGATGTTTCTTTTACGTTCTATTAAGAACGAGGACAAAGAGAGACAGACAGAGAGAGAGAGAGCGAGGAAAAATATAAAAAAATACTGTGCAACCCCAATAAAGTTTCGTTTGGTTATCACTTTCCTATATTATATTAACCAAGAAAAAATAAGAGAAGAAAAAATATCGTTGCGCTCGATGTTTGTTCTTTAAGATGCTTCCACGTTTTTTTTTTACTACCCTCGGATGTAACGCTCCAAATGTTCAATCCACGGTGCATTGTAAACGGCGAAACGGTGAATTAGCATAAAAGTGCGTTCGTACGAAAATAAGAATCAAGAACACGTACGCACAAAAACACACATACACACACACACACACACACACACTATCTTTACCAAACGGGGCATTACTCGACTATAACTATGAGCATAGTCGTTTCGCTCGACTGAATTATATTCAAATGTATTCTAAGGAGATGTTTCTTTGGCTCGCGGGAACTCTGCTCACGGTTTTACGAGTTCATCTATGCGCCGGTTGAATGTTATAACGTTAAGAGTGAGGGGTTGAAAAGATCGCCCGAGAGTAGGAGGAGGGGTAGAGGGGGGGATTGGAAACGGGTTACTACTTCCCCTTCGTATATATATATATATATATACATGTATGTATAGAGGCGCTGTAGTCGGGGGTGCGTATGAGAATTCAGAGGAAGAAAAATGCTCTCCGTCGGTATAAGGGCTGTTTCTGTCGGAGGTGAGACGAGGGCGTAAGCGGGTAAACGGAATAGGTTGAAATTGGTGCGATGAAGAAAAATTTCACTTCCATCGTACGCAGTTACGAGGCGAGAGCCGGAGGGAGACCAATTTCGCGCGATACAACCTCGCAAGAATACCCCTCGTAATTTTTTCTTTTTTTTTTATACACCCCTCGTACATATAATAAGAGTAATAGGGGCTCGCCCTTATTACGCATAAAACAAAAGTCGTATACCGCGATAGAATTTTTGAAATCGTCTTGCTTTCGAAATAACAATTATGAATTTTTAAACATACGTTTTTTAAGGGTTGTATTTTTTTTTTTAATATTGAAAAAATATGTGAGAAATTCGACGTCAACGAACGTGAGAACAATTTTTAGATGGAAAGGGCAATGACGCAGGAGGGTATATTACCAAAAAATGGTTGCCTGGAATGGATCGCGGACGTAAACGATCGTCGGTATTTTCCTTCTTTTATATTATATTATAGCTTTTCTCACGAAGGATCAATTCTCACGCGAAAGCCAGGAGCTAAAAACACAGATTCTCGCGTGCCCAAACAACGTAAGAAACATTATACTCGATGATGTTATATATCTGTATTCATATCGACGATATACGCGTATGGGAGGGGAAAAAATGTTCTTCAGGGAGTTATTGACTTTGGTTCGACGGGGACTGACTCTATATAATATTTTATGTATCTCGGTCGTGGTCGTACGTAGAAAATAAGTCGTATCTCGCTACGCTTTTATCGTCCTAAATACGACTACGACGTCTTATTTGTCGACGAGCTTCCTATCGTCCAACGGCTGTCGATACGACGACGTCTTATCGTTCTCCTATAATACGAACGACGTTCACGACGATAAATACGAAAATTGTGACGAATATAAGGTTGGTAATTTAATTTAATTTCTAAAAAAAAAAAAAAATCACAAAATTTAATTACGAGATTTAATTTAATTATTTTCATCAACCGTTTACGAATAATGTCGCATTTAGATGCGGCTCTCGTCATGCCCCGAGGCTGATACGGGCCGCTCGTCTCCGGAGCGTGGCGGCCAAACGCGTTTTACCGAACAGTAGCGTCGTGGAAACGACCGAATATTGATTAAACGCTTTAGCACGTGAGAAACACGCGCAGGAGAGAAAGGGCGTCAGAGTAAGAGAGTGAGAGAGAGAGAGAGAGAGAGAGAGAGAGAGAGAGAGAGAGAGAGAGAGAGAGAGAGAGAGAGAGAGAGAGAGAGAGAGAGAGAGAGAGAGAGAGAGAGAGAGAGAGAGAGAGAGAGAGAGAGAGAGAGAGAGAGAGAGAGAGAGAGAGAGAGAGAGAGAGAGAGAGAGAGAGAGAGAGAGAGAGAGAGAGAGAGAGAGAGAGAGAGAGAGAGAGAGAGCTCTGCGTGCACGTAATTAGTAGATGCCCCGGAGTTTTAATGGCACTATAATAACACGCAACATCGAATTATAAAGAGGTCGTAGAACCCTGCGACCGAAAGATTACGGAACGTGTGCAAACTCCATTTACTCGCGTGCCTATATCGTCGCAAGCGTGTATGCCCCGCTGATGTTACCATGAGTTACCGTCGTCTATATTCGCAGCCCACCCGATGTCGCGTGAAAACTTGAAGCAAAGTAAAAGCGACTCGACTACTATTATTATCAAATACGTCATTCTTCCTCCGACGAATCAATGAACATTTTAGACAAATGATTAATGAAGAAAAAATTGAATTATTTCGTTTTTACATTTCATGAAATATCGAATCGTAAATTAATACTCTATTTTTATCGTATGATCATATATATGTGCATCCCTGTGAGAAGGAGGTAGACGAGAGTCGCTTCGTTTGGCCAATTTAATTATTTTCACACGTGTTAAAAAAGAAAATACGCTCGATATTACATAGACTATTTATAGATAATATTTTGTAACGAGGTACGGGAACGCAAACATCGAGTATTATGCACGTAGTTTGTTGAGTGGCGCGTAACGGAAAGAGAGGGTTGTAGCCGAGGGTTTTTCCTCTCTTCTCGTTGCTCGGTTTTTTTAGAATACCGGTTAATTGGTTCCTTCGGACGGAGCTGAAAATTAATTTTCACGCGTGAAAAGCTCCCTTGATTACCTATTCCGGAGCGAGCTGAAGAAATACGTGATAGAAATACACACGTGGCTTGTACATTGTATATCGCCTCGCTTCGGGCCTTTATGATCAATAAATATTTGCGAGATAAAAATCAGAGGTCACGATAATACATTAAAATATACAAAATTAAATATTTTCTTTGTGACCGATTAAATAATCTCTCAAAGTGAGACACGATCATACTTTTATAATAATAAACAATGTATCCGGCTGTACGTATCTAAGTAGAAACGAAACGTTAGTTCGTGAAACATTTCTAATTTATTAAAATTTTTCGAACCTTCGCTATTTTTAACCGTATTATTATTATTGTTATTATTATTATGATAACACACGTTATCATTACCGTAGAATCTTTCAACGCCGCGTCGGAAATTCTCGAAAAGCAAAACCGACGTTCATTTGTATTAAATCCTGGCTCTGCCACGAGCTCACGCAACCTACATTCGCCCCGTGGGTAGAAGAGATTGTCTAACTATATATATAAATGCACACACACATACGAAGACACACATATTGAAGCTGGGGCACGAATAGTACCAGTTAATACGATTATGTTGAACATTGCACAGCAGCCCGGATTACGGTCGAAAAATTTTCGAAAATGTAATTGAAATGGTTGAACCATTTTCAATTTTCTTCTCTCTCTCTCGTTATTTTTAGACCCCTCCATCGTATTTTCCTCGATTTACTCGAAAATATGAACGATTTCACATCGATCATTCGTAATTTAAATATTTTCGCTAAATATTCGAAAAACAAAACAAAAGAAAAATATATATATATATATTATTTCGTTTTATCGCTTTTTGTATAATACGTTATCGTAAATATCGTAATAATATTATGCGTATACGGTAAATTGCATTCTCAATAACACGTCATATCGAGCGTAGAGCCGGTATGGTTATATCGAGAGTCTCGATGAGGAATTCTCGTTTGAATTTCGCGAATTCTTCTCACCATTTTAGTCGCCCCTCCGGCATGCTTCGTTCCGCGGCTGGTTGAATAGTCGAAGTTCCAATCGTGGGGCCTCCTCATGGGGGTATGCGCGCGTGCGCGCACGTTGTGCTACCCGCGAAGGACACCTGAGAGCACCTGACATACCACTGAAAAAGACCGCAGCGCGCGTCGCTCCCTCGTTCCTCCTATGAATTATTAATTCACACTGGTTTCGCACCGGTGCGCTCCGAGCCACGGGTGACCAGAAACCAGCCGGGGCAATATATTTCCCCGAAAATGTCTCGCGACCCTCTGATTTGTGGCTGACTACGTTGCTGCGTGTCTGTCACGCGTCTCTCGCACACTCGTCGCTCTGTCATTCTCGTTTCCCAAGTTAAAGCCAAACCCTTCCTCGCACCCCTTCCATTCTTGCGCGTGATTAAATTACGCATAACTACGACTCTTCGTACCGTATATTTACGGATCGAGAATGTTACGAAGTCGGGCTTGGTTTCGAACGCGAGAATATACGAATTTTTAATCCAATAGTTTTAAACTCCGCGACAGCGAAAATCGGGGATGATTGAAACATAGACATTACTTTTCGACTACGTCGAGAACAATTTTCTTCAATTTTCCATCGAATATGAAAAATAATGACCAAGCGGGAAGATTTCATTCGTGATCGAGAAATAAGATTTTTCGTGCAGGAACGCACGGACAATTTTTAAGCTATTTATTTTAATAGAAGAAAAGTCGAAAAAAGTATTTTCGTATTCCCCGAGTTTTTCCGTATGACACAAGAATAGAAAAGAAAGAGAGAGAGAGAGAGAATTTGGACTGCAATATTTATGTAAAAATATGTATATGGCCCCTCGCGGATGTACGAATTCACGATTTTTACCCCGAGCGAGCACACGCCGGTGCGCGACGGTATTTTTCGTCGACGAAAAATGCTTCACGTACGGATCCGTGCGTCTGTCTACCCGCCTGCCTGTCGGTCTGTCCGTCTCTTCGTTTCTCCGTCTGTCTGTTGGAGACGTGGATGTGCGTATGTATCTCGTAGCTATTCGAAAGACGAGAAACCGGGGTGTATAGGGAGAGGGAAGGTACGTACGTGTATAGTACAGATACTCGTACCACGTCGAACGATACGCCGCTCTGTAGTCGTCTCGTTCCTGACTGCGGTACACACGCTCAAATAAAGGAAAAGAATTTCCTTTTATTCGCTCGACGCATGCTACGCTCGCGAACCCCCAGTCCCCCAACCCCTCGCATTTCGGTGCTGCGAAACCCGGTTGGTATTGCGTTTTTCCCGGAGAACACGTTTCCACTCCCCTCACCATCCCTCTAGCCAACCAAACGACTGCTACAGTACAATCTCTTATAAGATAAAAAAGAGAACAGAAAATTCGACTCGCTCGCTCGAATTTTCTCTCTTTTCGAATAATTTTACCTTTATGAAATCATCAAACTCGTAAGAAATTCGTTTGAATTACGGGAACATATTTTATGCGATAATAAATATCGAATTTGTAGGAAAGAATTTTTTAAATTAATTTTATTCAGAATTTAATTATGAGAAACTTAGAAGTGATACAAATTTTTTAATTAATACGAATCTTGAAAAAAGTGTTGTTACGAAAAATTATACTGTACGCATTATGCGAGCTAGCAACCGCGGGAACCATCCGTTTTAGAATTTCTTCTGTCTCTCGCCACCCTGCAAAATTCTGTTCTTCTCAAGTTTTGACGCTTCTCACGCCCCTTTGCTCCCACTAGCGAATATAAGGGGACGTAGCTGGGACTTATACCTGGTCCCTCGTATATGTATAGCAGCGTCTCGGGAAATAAGCTTCGTCCGTGGCTTTTCTCTTTTGACGCGTTCGTGCGCCCTAGCGTCGGGTAGACGGATGCTCGCTCGACTGCCGGACTCAACGTCGACTCGTACTACTGGCGCGCATCCCCACTATATACGGGGATATCTCTGTGCATCCAGCGCTTCGGTACACACGTATAACGATATACGAGGCGGGGGAACAAATGGAGATACGACGACGACGACGACGACGAGAAAAATATCTCAATGTTTTTCACGGTCTTTCTTCTTCTCTACTGGCTAAGACGATACCGTCTCGAGGTATTGTCTCAGGGTTTTCACGTTACCTGGCTCTCCGCAGGGTCTCGCGATATAACGCGAAAAAGCACACGCGTCGAATACTACGAAAGGATACCGAGTATAAAGACAAATAATATATGAAGTCAGGATCCCTCGGGTAGGTACGATAATAATAATAATAATAACGCACATACACGGGCGAACAGATCGTATTTCCGTTGCGGAAACGAAAGAATGAAAAATTGCGGAAATTTCGTATCCCATTGAAATAATACAAATCGACTTTAATAATAATAATATCGTTGACACGGAACAAAAAAAAACAACAAATTCCCGTTTTATTCGACCGTTGGATTTTGAGAAATTTTGATTTTTCAATATTTCTAGAATATTTGTTTCAATTTAAAACACAAAATGGTATTTAATACTTTTTCGAAAGGGGAGTAGGAACGTTGATTTTTCTTTCGCAATTTATCACGCGCTTCGTTATAACCGGGAAGGGTTTATCTTTCGTTGACTCCGCGGGTTGTTCGAACGAGGTCGTTTCGCTTGCGGTTAAGTCCGGCTAGCGTGTGGAAGACTCGTGTATCCTTCCGGCCTGGAAATAATTAATTGAGAAAAGGCTCGTGAAGTTAAGAAAAAGAAAAAGAAAGAAAAAACACGAAAGGCTTTTATGTAGTTCACGAGGTAAACGCGATTCGCGAAACGAGATGGGTGGGGGGGATTTTTTTTTATAAGGGTAGCAAACACGCCGTGGATTCTCACGGGTTATTGTGATGTTAGAGAGGAGTTTAACTTTCATTAGCCACGTCTGCCGTTCGTGTTTCCGTATATATACATACATACATATATATATATAAAGACGTGTCCGCATGTATGACGGTCGACTGCAAATTGACAGAGCGCGACGCGCGTTGACTACGTGTTTGTACGACGTTACTTTTAATGAGGACGTTCCGTCGATTGTTACGAGAATATATATCGAGATATGGCACTCGTGGGATCGACACATCTATACACGGAGAAACATTTATTCGCGGAATATTCGAAACAAAATAAAAATGAATGTTGATTTTTGAAAAATTATTTCCTCGCTGTAAAATAAATATTGGAGAAAAAAGAAAAAAGAAAAACCAAAAAAAAAACATTCCGTAATTCGTTGCTTATAAACGATGAGAGGGGAGGGGAACATTGGTGATTCAACGACTGGGACAGAATTCGCATATATATATATATTCATTTATAAATTGTGTGTTTTGTAAAAAAACTTTTCCCCGGCAATTCATTTATCGCGAGTGTGAAAAATCGAGCGCGAGAGCCACGCAGTGGCGTCGACGTTCTCTCCCTGTTATCAAATTTCAAGCACGTACGTTTTTCTCGATATGCAGTTGCCCTCTGTATAATAACATCTATAGCAACCTAGCTGGCTCAACGAATTGGCACACAGGCGTGCACACAAACACAAACACGGACACACAGACACAGAAATAGAGACGTATAAGTACTCGGGGCCCGTAGTATCGTATTGCGCAAAGCGAGATTTTTCGTTGCCGGAAGCGGAGAGGCTGCGAGGGTTCTCGATTTCATGGTGGAGCATGCGCCTTTGAAGCGTCGATGCTCGAGAACCCGTGGAACGAGGGCTACGTTGAAACTTGCATGCACATGGGTGTAGAAAAATAATAAAAAAATAAAAAACATAAAAAAAAAAACAAAGAAAAACAAGAAATAAAAAGAGAAAATTTAGCGAACGTTGGAAATCGATGTGCGAGTATACCGGCATCGAATGAACTCTTCTCTCTGTCTCGTGCGTATCGCCATACACCTAACGGCATTGGCTGAACACGTACACCTTTTCCTAGTCACCGTGGCTCGTTATATTCGCATAGAACAGAGGTTTCTCATTTTCAGACATTCCAGGAGGGAGCCCGACGGCTTTTAATCAACGGACATACGGTTAATCAAAGTCCGCACAGAGACGGGGAGTTAGATAGAGGGGGGAGGGTCACGCTCGGTGACACCCACAGAATTGCGTTTCACGTACACGTATAATGTTTTTTCTTCTTTCTTCTACCGTTTTTTTTTTGTCTCGTTTTCTTTGACCATTTTCGTGCAAAGGTGTCCTCACTTTGCTTCGGCGAAGGGTAGGTTTATATACGAGATGAAATAATGATTAGCTGATTCATGACACGAGATGAAAATATATGTCTGGCGTTTAATTATCCTTTTTTTTGTTTGTTTTTGTTTTTATTTTCGGTAGCTCTGTAACGAACGTTGTCGTATTTTAATTAATGCTAGAAATATTTTGGCAAAACGGTTATTGTTACATTTTGATTAATTTTCCTTTAGCCATCGACCATAAATCGTTATTTTCTGTGTCAAACGGATATTTCCATTACGTGTTTTCGATTCTCTCCTCAAAAACAGTCCTCGAGCAGCGATATACCAACCGAATAATGTATAATTCTATTACATTATTTCATTGCGCCAGGGGATTTATTGTATCTCGCTTATATTTATATATATATATATGGTAATAATACACGAGAATGGTAAATTTCTCACCAAAAATATCACGCTTTACGGACAGCATGAGAGTAGGAGTGGCGGAATGGGGAGGGAGAGGCTACACGTTTGAATGAACGAAATATAAAATATTAGCACCGCTCGGTAATACCGGATGTTATATCGGTGTGTCCGCATACATGCGGAATATCAATAAAACGGCAAACAGGATCCGTGTGTGTCCTGCCGGGATCTCGCACGTTCGTTTCAAACTCCTCTCTCTCTCTCTCTCTCTCTCTCTGCGCCCGGAAGAATAAATGTAAATAATAGTCGGATATCTCTCCCACCCTCGCGTATTTATATATACATGCTCATCTCTCCCTCGCCTCGCCTCACCCTTCTCCCCTCCTTCCTTCTTTCCCACACCGTGGACCGAAAAATCTCTGGGATCCGAACGCGTTATTTATGCACGTCCGTGTACCACCCTCCTCGTCTCTCTGTTTCCCTTTTTTTCTCTCTCGAATCGCTAACGCATCTTCATATATATATATATATATCTAATATATATATACAAATATGTTTATATATATATATGTGTGTGTGTGTGTGTGTGTGTGTAGATACGAGGATGGTCCACCGATAAATATTAAAAGGGACATCTCATTATTTTATATTTTGAGCTCATAAGCCGTATTTACGAGAGGGGGCGTTTCAAACTCACTTCTCTCTCTCTCTCTCTTTCCAACCTCCCTTCATCCTCCCCCCTTTTCCCACCAATCCACGACCAACCCCTCGTACCAGTATTCGTTTTTCTTTCGTTTCCTTCTCTACTCGAAGCATGTTAAGCACAAAAGTTTGGTCCCATCGGGCGGCTAAACTAACTTTCCCAGGGAGGGAACGAAAAAAGCCGTTTTCTACTACCAAGAACGGAAGAAGCGGAGAGGCTCTTCCTCTTCGTTATTCGCAGGGTGGTGGTTCACGCTCTATATCTTAACGTTACTGCCAATTTGTGTGGCGGATTTGTTCTTTTTTTTTTCTTCGTGTTTTTTTCTTCGAAAATATAGAATCTAATTTCATTTTCGTTGGATCAACGAGAAGAGAGTGAGATCGAGGAAAGAGAGAGAGAGAGAGAGAGAGCGTGAGTTGGGGGATGCTGATGAAAGTACCCCTCGTTTTGCGTGCCAAAGATGCGCCCAGTTTTTAAGTATAAGGTATATTTTCTCCCCTCGGTACTCTCCTTTTTCGCGTGCAAAGCTCGTTTAGCGAACGAGCTCGCGCTTTTCTCTCTCTCTCTCTCTCTCTCTCTCTCTCTCTCTCTTCTTCTATCGCTCTTTCTTTGGCAAACGAGGCATCAGCGAAACGGGGTTGTGCACACCAACGGGGTGTAGTTATCATCCAGAAGCAAAGGGTCGAATTAGCCCTGCAAAAGCGGTCTTCTCGTCGTGAGAGAGAAGGAGAGAGAGAGAGAGACGCTCGTTATCTTCATCAGTAGCAAAAATATTGCCACGGCACGCCATTTTTCTCTCACCCTCTTTCTTTTTCTCATCAAGTTGAATAAATAAATAAATAACTGTATAAATACGAGGTAATTAATAAAAGGAATTGTACGATGTAGATGGATAAGATTTCGCACGAACGTCGTTGAATACGTTCAAAAGAAGAAAATTAATCAGATCGTCAGTTTTTCGCACACCACCATATTTTAATGATTTTTCACAGATTTTTAAAGTCGCATCATCGATCTACGTGAATTTTTCCATACGATTATCGAGTTTAGTCTCTCGTAGATGAAAAGAAAACAAAAAAAAAGAAAAACATTTTTCGGTGTATTTCGCAGGGCGTGGTTTCGTTATTCCAGTAAATCTTACAGCTCCTCGCTCGCTCGATACTCAGGGTATATCAATTTTCCAAATGACCCCGCTATCTTCGTGTCGAAGATTTTTTTTTTCTTCGCAAGGCTTCGTCTCGACGCCTCTCGTTCGAGCCTCACGCTGAAATTAAGGCGGAAAATCGTGGAACAGTGAACTAGTTCCCGAGGGCAATATACGAATACAGAGATAATCTTGACGTTCTGCGATGGGCAACAGCAACGTTATATACAACAGGCGTAGGAGCGAGTTTCCCGGTACTGGCCTAGAGAGGAGCTATGGCCTGTCGGAGACCATGATCGATGGTCTCGAATCACGTACGTTTCTATATACGTCTTGGAATGCCTCACGAAGGGCACCTTTTACGCAACGGGACTTTTCCCATCCTCAGCGACTCCTCGGCTATCCTTGTGTATTTTCTCTTTTCCTTCTAGGCGTCCTCGATTCACGAACGCGAGGGAGACGAAAGAATTGTATATAACGCGATATCCGACCGTGTGAAACACCGAACGATGGATTTTTCTTTCTTCTGAGAGAGATAGAGAGAGAGAGAGAGAGAGAGAGAGAGAGAGAGAGAGAGAGAGAGAGAGAGAGAGAGGGAAAGGACAAGAAGAAGCTGCAGTGCCATATGTGGATCCTGATGGACCAATTTTCTTAGCAGGGGTGGAAAAAAATTCCGACCTCTCGACCGAGTCGACGGAACGAGCTAATTTTCTTTTCGAATAAACACGAAAACCGAAATATCTCGTATTTTCCAACGGGAATTTCGAGCTATTCGATCGTTGCTAATATCACGCTCGAGGGGTAATTTCGTCGTAAAAAATGCGTACGTTCCGTACATTTCGATCCAAATTGGACCATTGAAATATTCGATTGGATCCCCATTGGGCTATCTCTCGTTCCCTATCGTTCGCTCTTCAACCACCGCATTTTTCGAATTCTCGCGTGATTATAGAAGCGAAATGTAATAAATACGTCGGATGTGTAAATGCATTTTGGTTAAACTGGCTAACTCGGAACATGATTGAAAACACCAATGTACCCCCTCTCCTCATGATCGATAATAATCTTGTCGATTATTGTGGTTACCTTTGAGCTTTGGCGAGCTTTTGCTCTTTCTCTGTCTGGTAATCAAACCGCGAGGGATGAACATTTTGTCATAATACATATATTTCATAAATGTCGAGTTACATATATACATATATACATACATACACGTACATATATATATCTACAGAGCTCAACGTCGGTGAAAATCTGCGAAACCCACGAACCATGTTTTTCGGCCGTGTCCGCCCCGGGTATCACGGCCATAAATTCACTTTAAAAAGCACTTTTATTCGTCGGGCCAACTGTGCCAACGCGCGGATTATGCGTGCAAGCCACCCCCGACCGCGCCATCGTACGAACGAGAAAAATAAAAAAAAAGAAAAAAAAAACTTCCGTTCTAAATCGAAATGTATGACGTAATACGTATAAACAGCTTTTCTCGCAGAAAAATCTCGCTGATCCGAAGTTTATTTATTTATTTATTTATTTTCGCGATACCCTGGTAAATAATAGAAATCATCCGGTACGCGCACTGTAATATCGTTATTTATTCGACAAAACGATTTATTCGTCGAATGTAAATATTCGATTTCTCTGCTTTTGTGTGTGCGTGTTTTTTTTTATGAAATTCACGATACAATAAAAGGGTGAATGAATTTCAATCATTCGGGTAATTGTCCGGTACCGACTATAGATTTAACGTTCCGATGAATATTTTGATCGCGTCTATTCTAACAATTTGTTGGAGCTATCGGTTAATTTGTAAAAAACATAAAAAAAAATAAATAAAAATAAAAATGTTGCTCTCGTCGAGCGTATTTCGCGCGAGAAGCGAGAGCGACGCGCGCGCTTAATGAAATATGTTTCCGATGTATCGGAACTACGTATGTACCTACGCGTGTATTCATACGGTGGGCGTTTGTTCGAAGCGACGCATTAAATTTTCAACGTAGAAAATGCTTCGCTCTATAAAATAAAATAAAACAAAAAATTACCATGTTTACGTTTTATTCCTCTCTCGCTATCGTTTTGCCGTTACGATACGTTTCCATCCTCGACGCGTTGTGTACCCTTCGTTGTTTATGCAACGTGATTTGCCCTCGTATTTTTAGAAAATGTTTGTCGAACCGCGCGGGACGAGCCCCGAGACCAACCTGAAACGAATGAAAACACGTTTCATCGGTCCGACTATTATAGACGTATACTACTGCGATTGAAAAATCCTCGTGTCACACGTGGAAAAAAAGTATGTTGAAAAATTTCATCGAACTTGCGAAAGTTCGAATTTTTTTATCCCTTTTTCCATTCTCACCCTCCCCCGCCCTCCGTATACGAAATGACCGCACAAAACAAAGGTTTGGATACGTAACGAAATAAGCAAGAAGACTCGGGTCGAAAAGAGGAAAGAGTCCAAGGTAGACAGACAGGGCCATCGGTGGCATTCGCGTCTCTCGACTCTCGAGAAACACACACGCACGTATAAAACCCCTCGGTGCCACATGGGAAATAATACTCCTCGTCCACCTCGCACCCCCGAGCACCAGACGCGGAAGAAGATAACGTTCGTATTACATACCTATATCTATATATAAACACTACCGACCAAGTAGAATTCCAAGTCAACGTCGAGTTATTGTTTTTTCAAGAATTCCGTCGCTCGCACACTTTCAACTTTCATCCCCCTTTACTCATCGGAAATGTTCACCGCGTCGTATATCGAGCGAAGAGTTGCCCGTTGCAACGAAACTTTCCGAGTCGAAAAAGGTCATGGAGTGGGGTAAAGTCGTTGGAGAAATTTGAAACCTTTAATAGCTCGAGGTAACTCGCGACCCTTCGCGAGGCGAGAGGGATGCGATGACATTCTCTTCCCCCACTGCAGCGTTTAAATTCTAGTATTTCGCGTCGCAAACCGTACGATAGTTTTGTATCGACGAACATACCCTCGTTGGGTTCTCCATCTCTCTCTTTTACACCCCTTGAAGTACTTAGTAATGCGTACCAGCTGCTCGAAACCCTCTCGCACAGCCCGTCTACGTATGGTAACGTTTAAGAGCGCGTATATACGTACGTTCGGTAATAAGTTATCGCGAGGGGTTGCTCGTACGATCTATACCCACCAGGGGTAGTCTCGTGCCGTTGTCAAATCGTTGACTCAATTATCTCGACGCTCTTAGCGTAGCGCCCTTAAAAAACCTGATTTATTCGATCACAACCCTTAACGTCTTCGAATCGTATGAAATTCACGTTCGATCGAATATTTTTATCCCTTGGAGTGGTTCGTTCGTTCGAGGTTCTCCCTTATTCGAATGAATTCCGTCTCGTTGAAATCGACTTTATTTCGTATCCAGCCCGTATTCCTATTTCACTATCCGCGAATATAAATCGTTTTGTCCCCGGGGGTAATGGATTTCCAGTTACACTCGTGCGACAATATGGAGATAAATCTTATCCCGACTTGACCTCTCTTCCTCAACGTCTTTTTCCAGCCTCTTCATCCCCCTTTTGCCCTCGCTCTCCCGATGGCCTATGCCCTCGAACCGATCTGGAAAGGGTTACCAGCCGATGGCTCGACGTCTATTCGCGACTCTCGACGTTCGTGTGCACCCTTTCCATCACACACGTCGCAGGATAAAAAAAAACATGGGGGGTTAGGCATTAGGTGGGGGGAGGGGTGAGTTCAGGTTGCTCGCGACGACCGAGAGAGAGATTCCCTCTACCCCCTGGCTGGACTCTTCTCTCGCTGGCACTGCCGCTGCTCCGGCTGGGCTGTCGTCCCCACGGGAGTGCCCGTCTAATCAGGATGAATGGCTTTGCCCACTGGCCTCGCCATTTCCCAACCAACAACTTACCACCACAGCCAGAGTCCCGTAGCAAATTGCGCGATAGCGGTGAAGAGCTAGAGCTTCGCTCTGTGTATCCTCGTTGCACTATATATTGAAACACACACACATACACACACACACACACACAGAAGACATTCAGGCGTACATAGAGGAACGACGCAACCACCGCGCGATGCAGCCAGGGGTCTCCGCTGTCATCGGTCTTCATTATAAAAGTACCTCGACGGTAGCTAAATCTCGTTTACCTCGTACAATTCCGGCCTCTTGAGCCTCGGGGTAAAATTAGTCGTCAGAGGAGACCATGCTCATCCACCGAGATCCGTCTCGCTTTGACCTCAAAGACCCTCGCGACCCTTTTCGCCCGTCAGAGAGCGATAGGACGCCGGGGATGATTTTGACAATTTATATCAGACGGTGATCATCGAACGTTTAATTCTCTGATTATTTAATTAACTAATATTATAAATAAATCGATAAGTTATATAGATAATCGAATTTATTCCAGTTCTTTGTTTATCGGTTTTTTTTTATTATAAAATTATACGAAAAAAATAGGAAAGTCTTGGAAATAAGTTTCGTTTGGGAAAACATTGCGACCATTCACGAAAGAATGGAAGATACGACCGAGGAAGTGGACCGACGGGGTTCTATACTTGTTTAGAGAAAACTTTTGCCTCGAGCATCTTTTGTTAGTCCTGAAGAGTACTTGAAGTGAAGTATATATCTTCTCTCTCTCAGCTAGTACACCACCACTACTTTGCGTCTCTTTTCCTCTCCCACTCTCTCTCTCTCTCTCTCTCTCTCTCTCTCTCTCTCTCTCTCTCTCATCCACCGCGCCCATGCTCTCGCTACTGAAACTGTCCTCAGACCCTCTATTGGCTTCTTCTCTCGTGGAATTCTCGCTCCGTACTCTCTCTCTCTCTCTCTCTCTCTTCTTTCTCGTGTCTCTCGTCTTCCTTCGTGCCATCGTACTTTACGGTATATCTCGTCGACTCTCCCAGGGGACCTTCGTCTTACGACTATCTTTTCTTTTTTTTCCCCTCTTCCTCGATTATCGTTTTTCCTCGCCTCTGCCGCACTCGGGACCCGCAAAACGACAGTTTTATATACAGATCTGTGTATATAGGACTTTTCATATCAATTGCAACGACCTCTTGTTCGACTTCAATTTCTCTTTGAATATTTCAAATAAAAATCTCATCGTGTTTGAAAAATCGTGATTCGATGCTAGACTGATATTATTCTAAGATATTAGAGTTTAAATAATAGCGGGCAAATTAATCGATTAAATTTCCAAGTCGTTACGACGGGTCGATAAATTTAACACGGATGACCCGATACATCTCGAAGCAGCCGGCGAACGTCTCGCGATCGATTGTCACGGGTTCTAAACGGAAGCGAAACAAAAAACCGCGAGTAAGCAAGAAAAAGAAGGACTGTAAACATGATAAAAGTGAGGGAGAAGCGATGGGGGAAAAATTGAAGAGGATTGGAGGGTGCAAAAAACGTGAGCTTGGGAAATAAATCGGCAAAGCTTTTCGACTCGTTGAACACTTTCGTGAGTGGAAGGGGAAGAAGGGTATAGAGTACGGAGATGTTGGAGGTTGGCCTGGTTGACGAATACTTTGTCTCTTCTCCGCGGGATAATTAAGGAACGTCGGTGGTGACTAGAGAAGAGAACGAGACCAGGACAGAGCCCGGGTGTATAGGAAGAGATAGAGAGTCGTCCGTAGTCTGCTTTCGCCACTGCGACTTCTACGAGGGCTAGTCGACGTATTAGTGTGCCCGGGCTTGTGGGTGGAGGGGCGATTAACCCCCGTGGGAGATTTAATCTCGCGGAAAACGAGAGACGATTAAGGCGCATTCGCTCGACAATTTTGCCAGAGTCAGTGCTTCCTCTCTCTCTCTCTCTCTCTCTCCTTCTCACTCTTCCACTTTTCCTCTCTCTTTTCCTCCGTGCACTACGAAAACTCTTCTCGTTCGCGCCCGCGTCCGGTACACACCACCATTGTTAGAGGGTTAATATCCCTCTTTCTCGACAACGCACACGCTATAGCCCTGGCAAAAACCTCGATTTCACATATATACAGTTATACTCGCGTTTACACACGTGGAGAACGAACTTTGCGTCCCAAGGGCATAGGGGATGTCGCTCAAATGTGCTATATATATATATATATATATATATACGTAACGTACGCGTTCCTCTCTCTCTCTCTCTCTATATATATATATATATATCGATAGATGTACGCGTGTCCCGCCATACCTGAACGAGCTGTGCCCGTTCACGTGAGAGATCGAGTATGAGGGCGCGAAAATACACACGCTCTCTCCAACGTACGTAGGCTTCCTTCCCTCCCTCCCTCTCGCGTCCGCAACGGCGGAAACGTCGGGCGCGACTGCGTCCGATTCCAATTAACGCCTTGCAGACTAATTGCGCGCTACCTCAGTGACATATACATATCCAAACTGTCGGCGTCGTACCTTCTCACTGAGAAAACTTATCCTGCGTGCCCGAAGGGTTGTTTTTTTTTCTTTTTTCTTTTTTCTTTTTAGCGAACTATGGAAAATATAAATATTATTTTTATTACGACGCGACGAACGTCATCACGTGGTTCGTTGGGACAGAATTGAATTGATTTATTTATTAATTTTTTTAATAATTGTTAATTAAGAATTTTATATTTATTTGAAAATAAATAATTAATCTATCAATCTTGTATCTCGGCTTTGTCTCGTTCGGCTGACGTGACAATTCTTCGCGTTCGACGCTATATACGTAGCTTAGGTTGGTACATCGTAAAAGGAGGGAGTTGTCTCGGGTGTGCATATGCCTCGCTATATTGGTAGAAGTACATGCCAGTAGCTCTCCGACAATCTGACGATGAGAAGGGCTTCGCGGTATTATGCTAATCTTGTTAAACTGAGAACGGGTCAGACGGTACTAGACCTTACAACGTCGAGTGCGCTATCGTATTAAGATAATAACAATGAGGGGGTTGAACACGACGTCGAGAAGCGTTCGCGAACGAAGGCCGAGGTAGCTCGCGCGATATACCGCACGCCTACAGTTTTATCGCGCGATAATATCGCGTATCTTTATTTACGAGGTGATAATATTATCAATAATTTTATTAACGATAAATTATATTAATGGAAATATTCTCAAAGCCGATAGACTCTACGGTTCGGTAACGATTACAGGCTCTCGCGTCTGTGCACCTTCGACACCGTAGCTCCTTATAAACGTGAGATAGAAGTAGACAGACAGAGAGAGAGATAGAGAGAGAGAGAGAGGAGAGAGAAAGAGCAACGAAGATAATCGTATTGAAGCCACAAAGCCGCGTGGTTGCTTCCCTGTGTTCTCTCCTCTTCGCCTGCTCGCCCGATATTCGATGTACCGAGCTCGCGTTTCAAGACGCCGAAATCGTGCTTCTCTCGAGTTTCGCCGTTAGTCTAATATCACGAACGGTTTCGTCTCGTTCACCCTCGTTCCTCTCACGGATTATGCTAATACCGGAGTAGCGCACGGGAGGAAGAAGGGAGGCGGGGCGGGGGGGGGGGGGGGGGTGGAAAGATTATTCGCGCTTTCACAGTCACGGTCGTCGCTTTGAACTCTCCGCGGAGGAAAATTTGTGCGAGAAAAAGCGTATATGCGCAGACTCCCTGGCAACGTAAATATCGAGCAGTCTGATTGAAGAAAAGGAAAGAGAGAGTGTGTGTGTATGAGAGAGAGAGAGAGTGAACCTGTTATAGATATATAGATACGTATATATACACGTTTTATATAAAGTATCTCACCTTCTCTGGAGAATCCGAAAGCCCCGGGCTCTCCTCCGTGCGCGCACGGGTAAATCGGACGAGAACGTAGAAGAATACAAAGCAGGAGACGAAGTACAAGATCCAAGGAGTCGTGGAAAAAACGACCGAGACCGTTCTCTCCGACTGTTCGAGAGAGAATGTTTCAAAGAGTGGAAAACGATGGTGAAAATTTTCGCTCGCTGTCTTTTGTCCGAATCTTTCTCGTCCGGTTCTCTTCTTTCTCTTCTCGTACCTTGTTTTCTCTCTTATCTTATCCCAACCGTATTACGTTCCTGCAATTTGTACCCTCTTTTCTCTGTCTGTCTGTCCGTCTCGCTCTCTTGTCCCATCGTTCATTTCCTACCCCTCTTTCTCACAGAAGTAACGATTAAGGGAACTACGAGAAAGGTAGAACGAAGAAAATTGGGAACTGGAGACAGTTTATACGTTTCTTCTCTCTTTACCTCCTGCCGCTGTCGCTTCTCGCCAACCCGATTTCTCTCATTTATTTTCTATCGTAACGGAGTTCCGAGACGAGGTATTTTGCCTGCTGGTGGTCGATAAAACTCGGTCGAGAATATAATTCTTTCAGCCGTGGTAAAATCTTCGTTCTCGAGACACGATGGTTTTATTCGATTATTACGGAATATTCTGGAAAAAAATGAATCGCGTTTGAAAAAATTACTTTTACATCTCTTCATCGATATATATATATATATATTTTTTTTTCTTTTTATGTATGATTTTCCATACCCGACCGTAGATTTTCCCAAATTAATTACATCCTCGAGTCGAATAAAATCGTTAATTATTTTCGTGCCAAAGTCGAGTTCGCAATTAATGTTGAAAATGTAATATATGTAACGTGTACACAAATGGGTATGACCCAGCGGTATATTAAATGTCACGAGTGAGTCCTCAACGCGCGGCAATTGGGGGTCTTCGTTATATCCTCGAGCTCGTTCACAATTTTCACTCACGAGGTCCTGCCTTTGGAGAGTGAAACAGTTGACTCTCCTCGTACTCCGGGTACAAGGGCGCAGGGGGGATGGTTCGCTTTTCCTCGTGTATAGTGTACAGTAGGTATCGCGAACGCAACAGGTGACGCCACCTGTAATTTTTAAGAGCAGTTATTAAACCTCCTCCTCCTCTCATTGCTCTCCCTCTCTCTCGCTCCCTCATTCCCACTTCGGTCATTCGAACTGATTTCATACGAGGTTTGTGCCGTGACAGCTCGTACTTTATATAATTTTGGGTCTCCTGCATCGTTGGAATTAAATTCGTTCAATGTTCAATTTGGTAAAACAGTGCCGAATTATTCATCCCTTGCGAAATCGTCCCTTTCGCGAAACTTTTAAACGATATTTTGATGATTATCGCACGATGAAAAATAAATCATAATTTCATAGTAAAATAACTAACAAAAACAAATAAAACAAAAGACAGGCGATGAATTTTCACGCGAACCGAAAATGATTTGGTGAATTTACCGAGGGTTCGAGGAGGAATTTCTAAAGCGGATAATCCATTATAGTCGCGCGGGTGGCGTTTTTGGAATGCAACTCTCGCGGCTTAGCGCTCTTACGCTACCTCGCAGAGATTGTGCGGAGTTGGCTAAGGCCCAGAGCCAACTAAGTGCTCCGCGTTTTCCATCGCCCACATATTCTTCGAGGTCGAGCTTATACCACACACACACACACACATACTCTTGTACTTTGCTTGCACTCTCTCTCTCTCTCTCTCTCTCTCTCTCTTACCTCATCCTCGTCACTTATGTGGGTAAGAACAACATAACTTGGGTCCTTTCGTCGTTCGTTCACGCGAAAATCCACGTAAAATGGTCGTGGTTCACCGCGATTATTCTCTCACTCTCAACACGAATTTCGTAAAATCTCAACGCTTATTAGGTATTTCGTCGTTAATTGTTTCTCCAGAATAATTTTTTTTTACGAAATCGATCTCTAAGCGATAATACCGAGGATATATCGTGGCACATGCGAAGTGTCGTACCCCTTGTAATTAACAGCCTTCGGTAAATTCGCACCGTTCGCATTCCGATGTTTCCGGCTATTGGCAATGGGCGCGATATGGAACGGTGGCGCAAGATCAAAATAATCGGGATTCCGCGAGCTAGCGAGGGCGAGAGAGAGAGAGAGAGAGAGAGAGAGAGAGGCAATTGGCATTCGAATTCTACCACATCCCAGTATATCACATAGCCTTGATTACGATTACAGTAAAGCATCCTCAATCCGCATTTCCGGAGGGTTGTCTCGCATTGCCATGATTGTCCTCGCTCAGAATTTATGCCACGAGACACCCCTAACCGTCCATTCTCCGAAACCCTCCGGACCTCCGTGGAGGACATTGATCTACGTCTGTATACGGGAGTGCGCGCCATGTACTTGTATCTACGTACGTATAAATTTAATTACTATCCCCAGCTCGATTCAACAGGGACGATTCTTCGTCCTTAACAAAAACAATTTTTATTTCAAAACTTCGGAATTACACGCGATTGATGTTTAGCTTGACCTTGATTTATATAATTATTGATAATTTTTCTCCACGTTTCGCGTCTTCAGTCCACAAACTAAAGACGCGAAAGGGTCGGTAGCGTTATCGGTCCTAAACTTTACGCCCAAGTGGTTGGACCCCCCCGCGAACAATTACCGAGGATAATTATGATGGAGCCAAACCTGGCACGAGAGCGTGGGGCGTATACGTACATGAAGAGAAAAGCAGAATGAGAGAGACAGAGAGAGAGAGAGAGAGAGAGCGAGAGAACGATATTCTCTCTCGTCGTTGCTGTTGCTGTTCCGTGGTTCGTTGCTCGGAGCTTCTCGCACGAATGCACCCAGCGCTCCGCCCACTCTGGGATCTCGGTGAAACGACGACAAAGTTGCGTCGTTAAGCGAATAACCATTTCCTCCTGCGGGAAGCCGGATAGAGATTCGGCCTTTCGAAAACGAGCAGTTTCGTTGGACCGTCTCGTCCCGTTATTCCTGTTTGCGAGATTTTGGAGCTGGAGCATACGATTTGTCAACGCGTACGTCGACGTAAAATCCTTCTCAATCTGGTCCAGATTTTTGCTTCTATATGTAGTATCGATGATTACAATTCACAATTTATAGCTCGATAGATATTTATGATTTGTTGTCGTGGACGAGTGAAAATAAAACAATTCTTACCTTTCGAGAATTTCCTGATCGACGTTTGTGCGGATATATTATACTCGTAGCAAAGATACGGGGTGCTTCTATGTACTTCTATGTAGCTATAGAAACAATAGGGGTGCATCGTAGCAACCGTTGGGTCGCGAGGTAAGCCAGTACGTAGAAGTCTCCTAGGCTTCGCGCTCGAGCGGTTGCCAATAATTATAGAGACATCGTTCGGTCCATGCAGATACGCCCAGGGGATACTGTCCACGAGACAGAGGGATGGAAGGACCGGGGGGTTGCTTCTAGACGGGGTTATTCCGTTCTGTCAAGGATATATAGCTGAATAGCTGATACGGTTGCCTCCCATTCACGTTTCTCTATAGCCGAGTCTGTCTCTCGCTCTGCTTCTGTTAAGGCTCGATTCGAGCGGTACCTACCCTCGATACACGAGAAGCGAATACAGAGAAGCGACGTACAACCGAGTGATAAAGTAGAGATGAATGAAGCTTACTACTATATATATTTCTCATAACGAGAGCGACGAGGGTGTATAGAGAATTCAACGTGAATTCTCTACGTACAGAAGCAACACCGACGGTTTCGTCCTGCGGAGCATCGGGCAACGCACGACGATGCTCGGCTATCCGTAAACCCGAAGCTCCGCTGAATACGCGCGACGAGACGACAATGCTGCGACGGGGAAGAGAGAGAGAGAGAGAGAGAGAGAGAGATGTTGCCACGCGGATCAGACGGAAAAATCCTCTTGCACCATCCTCTCCCTATTGCGATCCGCGGAGATTATCGTGAAAGAGAGAGAGAGAGAGAGAGGGATGAGAAAGTACTTGGCATTCTTGTTAGAAATACAATGCTGCGAGAGAGAGAGAGGTGGGGGGTAGATGTGATGTTGTCTGGTACCTGATCGATAAGCTCCATAATCTTAGTTCTCTTTTCGTCCAGACGTTATACTCGACTTTCGACAAATTATTACACGCGATATTTCGATAAGTTCCGGCTGTATGTGTGTAATTTTCGAAGATTTTCTAGAAAAAGAGAAGAGACTTTTTATAGAAGAGAATGTTCTTTCTTTCTCTGATTTCGAGGGGAAGAGAGGGGATCGAAGACGCGTGATCGCCGTTGGCAAACACGTTGTTTAAGAAAATAATCGTAGCGTTCAGCATGCAGCTGTGACCATTTTGCCTTCCGTCGATAAGTCGAGCCGGTTGCACTGAAATTATACCAAGTTCTCTTTCAATCACGATAGCTAAAAGCGCTATATATCTACGACGTAGGATAATTCGATGCAGTTTAAACGTTGCCAGTCCGTTTGGTATTCGATCGATTCTCTCGACGACTTGAAATTCAGTCGTCTTTATACATCTATAATCATCTTTTTAAAGTAGTAATTCGACAGAAATGGCATCGATTCGATTACGTTTGATTTTTCAAAGCTTCGGTCTGGGACATTTATACTCTCGGGTGATTGAGCTCGCGATGCATTTAAAACGTCAACCGCGAGAACGAAAAGTAACGTTTTGTACAACACGATTTGAAAATCGTTAAAGCAATTTCATTCGTCACTATCTCCCTCTCTCTATAACATTGTTGTTACGTATCCGATTCTCATCCGGATTCGATCGGACTTGGCTCGTATTGCGAGCGTTTCTCGCTCACCCCTAATCGCATCTGTACGTGCTCCGCTCGCTATCGGTGAAATATCATCTCGCAACAATGATATTTCGCGCGCGAATAATATTCCGTTTCCACCCCCGAGACGCTTTATCAGCCAATGAACTCGACATAAATTAATTTCTAACGGACAAAAAAGTAATCATACGCAAAAAATTAATCATTTCCTATTCCTCTTCGTTCGTACAATTTTTCTGCTATGCGAAGGGTCGTCTGGTTCCTTGACGACCCCGGTTATTCACGGTACTGCATTATCTACGAGACCTTCGTGGTTTCTCGTCTCAACAGCCTTCCGTATATTCTTCGTACGTAAAGAAGCTTTGACTACGCGTCCACTCGTCCATTAATACTCGTCGTGTTAGCCCAGTTTCCCTGATAACGGATAATGGCTTCTAGCGAGATGGTTCGTTCGTGTGAGCGCGCCTCTGTGTGTATATGTGACCCTGTACTACGAGCTATATATAGCCTTGGTGTACACATAATGAAAGTGGATCTCTAATACTGGGCTTGTTGGCATATGCGGAGACCCAGAGTGAGAGCGAGAGAGGGAGAGAGAAGAGGTTGTAATTACCGCTGCGTGTACACGTAGATTCGATGGTAGAGGTGAGACGTGTGTGCACCGTCGCATAAGCGGAACGTGTACCGTGACGTACCCAGGGCGTTCACCATCAGACCAGGCTGCTCCAGCTTCTGCAGGACGTAGCATTATCGTACCATGCGCGTAGCGAGAAAATGTGCGTTCTTGTGGGTGTATTATGGGTTTGTGTGTGTAAGAGTGAGTGAGAGAGAGAGAGAGACGGAGAGAGAGAGAGAGAGAGAGAGAGAGAGAGAGAGAGACGAGGGATGTAACACGCCAACGTGCAGTTGCGATTAACCTCCAACCCCCCTTTTCCCTCCCCCTACCCCCCTTGCTTCATCCCCTTTCGCAAAATAACGTGTGTGTCGTCGACGAGAGTTATCTAATTACCCTGTAGAAGGAAGTATAACGCCAGTGCCTGTGTAGCACTCTATAACGATGCTACTTCGTAAGCATACACGTCAGACTTCTCTCGGATGTTGTATGTACAACCCCCTTACCAGGTTAGTTTCTCTGATGGGAGAGAGGAAGACGGAGATACTTCCTGGTCGCTCGTTATATATAATAGCACGCGGGGCAGGGTTAAATATACGGTACCACTGGAAAATGTGATAGGGTTATATAACGTGGGATGCGCTACGTCGTCGTTATGGTTTATGAAAAAACGACGTTTCCGAGCTTTTTACGGTTTTTTTCGAAGCTAAATTGACGAAAATTTTTGTGTGTTGATAAACTTTGTTTTTTTTTCCTCCAGTGACTTGAATTTCATTGATAAATCGTGGTTTAAATAGAAAATCTGTCATTTTTTAAAATAATTTATTGTTTTTTTTAAATATTTTTTTAATATTTATTTCTTTTTATTTAGTTATTCTCTCGCATTCGATCCGTGTAATATGTCGCATAATTATATCGACGGAAATATTTCACTGTTCTCTCTCTCTCTCTCTCTCTCTCTCGTTCTGTTAGCTCGTGCACGATGGTCGCCGAGCGTATCCAATTAAGGCGCAAAATAGGTCGTTTCGAGTTTTCATAGATAGCTAGATTAAAAGTAGAACATTCGCTGTCGATCGTATATGGTTTAATATTACTAATACGGCAACCCGGTGTCATTACGTCAACGTGAAAATTTACAAAATTAGGTATCATCTATATCGTGCATTTGGCAGGCGATGCGGTACCACGCGCGTTTGTAACCGTATGGAAACACGTGGCAATATCGAAACTTTATTAATTGCTACCCTCTCTGTTTCCCCCTCGAGAGTTGCTAATTTAATTAGCAGACCTGGCACACCGCGGGTTCTGCGAAACAACAACGATAGAACGAATTTCCTCTCGCTCTCAATCTCTCTCTCTCTCTATCTCTCTCGTCGAAACACAGTCAGTTGTGCTCATCGAAGTTGTGCGTACGCCGGTCACACGCTTTTTTTTTACCGACGAAACGAAATTTTCCAATCCTCCATGCGCCGGGATGTACTCCGTGATCTCTAAAGCGACTTACGAACAGAAAATAATGACGCCCGTGTGTATTATTATACCCCTATATAGGGTGTTCTATGTAAAAACGACCTATCTTTCTCCCGACGAAAATCACTTTCGTTCACGATATTTTGCCACTTTAAATAATCGATCTTGATCACTTATATTACGAATTATTTGAATATTCTTCAATCCAACCACGTCGAAATTATATATATTTTTATCTGAATATTGACCGTAATCTCGAACATTCTCGTATAACGATCGGTGCTAGGACGTGGCGACACTCAGAGTTATCTTTGACCCACCGAATGCCCAATTTCACATATATTATGCATTATTTGATCAAGGTCGTAATATCCATATATATTTATTACGACCCGTATAATTTAATACGTTATATATGTGTGTGTATTTAGCGTATATTATGTATAACCGGTCGATTATTAGTTGCATTATCGATGGGATATGGTTATGGAAAGTGGGAAGCCTCCGGTCGAAGGAGGGATGTGGGGCCCTCGTTGAAGCAATCTCCACCCTGATTGCGTTTGACGCGTCATTGAGCGGAATGATGGAGACGCGACTCATCCCGCGACGTCGCACACAACATCGCAACAGCGATGTCGACATCATCCTCCTCCCCCTCTTTGCCCCTCTTTCCCTCGATATATATATATATATGTACACTGAGAAAGTCGGGTACATAAACGGGTTCACCCGACTCTCGACGCACCGGGGGGTAGATCGAGAGGAGACGGAGCGTTCACGGTATACTCGCATAACCGATCGGTCTTAATTATTAATTCAACGTGATCGATATTGCACGAGTTTCGATCGACACTCGAGACTTTCCGCGTATCCCTCTACTCTTACACCACATAAAATCGGCCTCCCGACCACGCTACTCTCTCCTCAAAACGACGGAGAATAGGTTCGATAATACCCTCAAGATCTCCTCCACTCTCTCCCTTCTCACATCGCAATATGAAATAAGGATAATTTGTCAGACCCTCCCATGCTTAACGTCCTTCTTCGAAGATTGTTTTTTTTTTATTATTTTTATTATCAGCGATCAAACTTTTCTTATGAAAATTTATCGTCGATAATCCTTATTTATTTATGCTTTTCGTTAATTTTATCTCGATTTTTCAATCGACCCCTCGACTCGTCGAGCGATTTCCATGCATTTTTATTTTTTTTTATCCGCTCGATTGTTCGAAAAGCGTTTCAGTACTGAGGAAAAAAATGTGTGTGGCATAGGTGAAAAAAGGGCGCGCGTCGATTAAATACCCGTGTATATAGAGGAGCTTGTAACGAACTGCGAATTGTAATTTAGTCTGGCGTGGAAAACTCGTTCACCTGCGGGCTTCGTACCTAGACACTTTCATACACGTCGGAGTCCATGTAAAATATACATATACGACTATATATATCTATCTATCTATCTGTATATATATATATGCCCGTGTATGTGTGTGTCTATTTCAGTCTCTATAAACATTCGCTCAGTTTAGTGTGTACGGACGTTATACGATCTGGTATATCGATGACGCAATAAATGAGCGAGAGAGTATGTACGTATCGATTTCAGATATCGGGCCATTGCTCGTCCAATATTCTCTCTCTCTCACTCTCTACCCCTAGCGCACTCCCTCTTTTTCTGCTGATGCGCATATAGCTCGGCTCCTCTACTCAAGCGTTTCGCAAAGTTCCGCTATATTAATCGTTCAGACGCGAACTCGAATAGCAAGATATCGGTGGCCACCGATCTCGTTCTCACTCCCTCTCTCGGTTGGTTTATGCCGATCGGCAAATGCGAATTCGCACGTTCCCGATGGAACATTCGGAACGCAAATCGAATGGAACTGTAATCCCTTTTGCCACTGAATCACGAGCGTGCCTCTCTCTCTCTCTCTCTCTCTCCCTCTCTCACTCTTCGGCATGAACACACCCGGTAAATCTGGACGGTCTGTCGTTTTCCGTCTTCGTCTATCATTAAAATGCGCCCATTTATTTTTTTCTCTTGCATCCATCGTGCGCAACGATAGACGATGAAAAAGAAAGAACGAAAAACAAACAAAAAAACATTCTTACCGGAAAGAGAGAGAGAGGATAAAAGTTGGCGCGGTACGTTTTTTCTTCATCGAGTGATAGAATATTCTCGATTATTTTCTTTTCTTTTTCTTCGACGTTTTACAGCCTTCGTTCTCTTTTCTCACTAATTTACCTTCTTCTTTCGCCTCTTCTTCGTCCCGACTCGTCCTCCCTCTGACCTCTCCCGAGCCACCCTTGCCACTCCCACTACGATTCCAACTCGGTTCTTTCGAGCGTCGCAGCTACGGGCAAATATCCGAATCGAAAATTTAATTATTCCCTACTGTACTAATGGAAAAGTTGTCGTACTTAAATCTACTAGGAGCACTTGAATCGTCGATCGAGCCTACGCCTTGTAACTTTTGTCCGTAAGAAGCCAGGAGGGAAAGAGAAAGAGAAAGAGAAAGCGAAAGAGAAAGAGGCGAAGGTCTATAAATTCAAGAACGATCTTTTCGTTCGACACTCTCGCCCCTCCCCCGCCCTCCCGTCCTCCCCAGCATTGTCTTTGGAGAGTTTCGAGTGCCGGGATCTTGACGTCCGAAAGGGTTTTACGATTAGCGAGAAGGTATCGATAAAAGGGTGCTACTAGAACTCAAAGGGTGAGAGAGAGAGAGAGAGAGAGAGGTGAAGGAGTAAGGAAAATCTCTTTCTCTATATCTTTTTCTCTCGACCAGGGGTAGATCCTGCAAGAGTATCCCCTCTTTCCACATCGAGGCTTCCTTAGACGCGCCAGACCGCGATAATGTATTCTTATCCTATAGCTATATCCTCCACGAAGGATGGAAGGATCTGTCCGACGAGCACCCGGGCTCTATGGTGCATCCTTTCTCAATCCTTTAGCCATTATACGGTAAGGCCAGCCTCCCTTTTCCTCCGACTGATCTACGAGAACACAGCTTTTAGACTGCCTATCTCTGACACGGGAACAGACGAGATGGGGAGAGAAAGAAAAGCGGGGTGGGGGTTTGCTCGCGAGGTAGTGCAGAAAACATGATCGATCAATCACGCGCTCTGCACTCGTGCCACGACGAGCCAGAGGTAGAAAAGAGCGAAAGAGTGTTTCTTGCATCGATTAGAAAGCTGTGACGCTCGATAACGTCGATCATTTGTCAAGTAACATCCCTGAATTATGAAGTGCTCGTTCGGTTTAATTTTATCCCGTCGACGTCCTGGTTCTCGCCTCGATCTCTTGATTCTAGAAAAACCAGGACGGATAATCGTAAAGGAAGAAGATTGTATTTTTTGTCGAAAATTCCAAATTTTCAAAAATTGGTATTTTTAAAGGTGTAATTTAAACGAATCTGACGATAGAATCGTAAATAGTTTAGGTCACGGGCGAGTGTATCGATAATTGACCTCTGTTATCATGACGGCATCGGTCGTGTCGCTAGACGAGATAACAGACAGTTTGAATTACCCCATTTGACTAGAAACTAGAGAGGTCGAGGGAAATAGAGAGAGAGAGAGAGGGATAGAGAGAGAGAGAGAGGGATAGAGAGAGAGAGAGAGAGAGAGAGAGAGAGAGAGAGAGAGAATGCGGTTCGTCAAAGTCACTATTCGTTCTCTCTCGGTGCGGAAACGAAGCGCGAGAGAAACATCAGCCCCTGATGGTGGTCCACATAACGATCGTTTGTTCAATCTCGATCCTTTCATCCGCAAACTCGGTCCAGTTCCCTCTATCGTCCCAACGATTTTCACAAACGACCAAAACAAAAAAAAAGTGCACAAATCTACCTGCAATTCTCTCAATCGGATTAATTCGCTGCCAAAGGTACGAATCCCACATTTCAATCCTCGCACTCTTTCACTCTCGAATTCCCAATTACGCTACCGGCGTTAAACTTTATTTCTCGGTATACGTTTAACAAAAAAAAAGAAAACTTTTGGCACACCTGCGCAAATACTAGCGCGAGAGGGGGGACAATATCGTTCTCAATTTCGCGACCGACGCCTGGTACAAGCTGTCGCCGTTGCTGTGGTTTCTGTCACTCTGCCGGGACTCCCCAGGGTTAGCTTTTTTGCCGGGGCGCGCTGTTTCCCGAAGGATATACACGCTAGAGAGAGAGAGAGAGAGAGAGAGAGAGAAGGGCGATATGGGTGGCCGGAGAATTCTTCTCTTAACCGTCGCGAGCATCCTGAGAGCATTTTACGAGTTTGTCTGGCTGGAGGACGAAGCATTCGGTAGTTAGCTATATATATCTACAGCAAGACCGTCGACTACATAGGACATGAACGTGGTTCTAGCTGTCGCTGGCCAACCGGTATTCGTCGTAACCAGGGTTGAATCGTACCACCTACGCGCGAGTCGCTACTCGCGGAGGTTTCCTTTGTTGAAAAAGGTAAAAGGCGAGAGAGAAAGTACAGAGAGAGAGAGAGAGAGGGACAGAATGTGAGGAGAATGTTGCGGCGAGCGAGCAAACGTGGTAGAGGGAGTTGAGGGTGTAGGGGGTGGCAAAGGCGGCTTCGTTGTCGGATGCTGACTGGTCCAGGTTTTTATCACTCGCCCTCGAGGGAGCGAGGAGACAGGGAACTCGCTCGCGCGCCACGAGTTTTCTCGACACGGAAAAGCTGCTGGTTCGCCGTCGCCGTTCCCGTACGTTTGACGGGTCCCAGAGGGAACATCGGTAACCTGACAGCCCATCTACTTCTCTCTACCTTCCATAGTACCACTGTTGGCTCTCTTCACCCGCCTCGTATGTTCTTTCTCTTTCTCTCGTGCGGCCGCGGACCAGAACACGCTATTCTCCCTTCTTTCTGCCCCTTTGCTATTTTTACAAAGTTGCCACTATCGTAGATATGGCATTCTACCACTCCTTTCGTGTATGTCGCGCATACAGCCTTGCCCGAGAGAGAGAGAGACTTCGACATCATCCCGAAAAGTCGATTTTCCGAGACCACGCGACACTTTTCTCGTTCTTCCTCGTTTCGCGGCGTACCGACATTTTCCACACTTCTTCTTCCAGAAACACGCGCAACATCCCCACTTTCTCCGTTGGATTACACGAAATACAAGGACAACTCCATTTGTACCAAGCGATACGGCCATCGAGGATCGTTTTATACGAACGGTTATATTCTCGATCGTAATACACTGGAGTGGTCGACTATCGTGACGTTTTCTTCTTTTTGTTTTATACCATATCGCAAAATGACATAGGCAAACTGGCGTCGATTCGAAAACAGTGGAGAATAATAACGAAAAACACGTTCGATGCAATTTTTCGATCGAACAGTCGCATCGTCCTTTTTTTTCCATGGAATCAAATTTGACGCGAAGTGGTGGGAAATGAAGTCGTTCGATAGGAATTCATTTTTCTTTTTCTTAGGAGACGGGATCTAGCGATGAAAAAATAAGTAGTACCGAGGAAGGGGAGTTGGGTGGAATGGTTTGCAAAAAAATAAATAAAAAACGAAAAATGAAGAGCCATGCACAGTCGGGAGTCTGGCTGGCCTTGTTAATTCTCGTAGGCACTTAAGTCAACACGCTAACAGCCGTCTCGAGTGGTGTGCCGCGATAGCCGCCAGGGTCCGAGCCGGCCTCCTCCTCCTTCTCTCGTTGTGGCCATCGCGATATATATACGTAATGTGTGCTCTCTCTCCCATATATGAGCCCTGCGGGCAAAGTCTAAAGGGGCCACTGTGTGTTCGGTATACAAGAGCTCGACATACATACACGTATATGTATATATATATATATATATATATACGTATATATATATATATATACATATATATATATATATATGGCGAGTCAGGTTGAACCACAATTTCACTGTTAGGGAGTGGACGATGCGTTGATTAAGGGAAAACAATTGTCTGCTTCCGACGTCTATTCTCCCAAAGTCTCTTGTGTATATCGTGACATACCCAAATGTACCAGGTTTGCCAGTGAACCTTTTGGTTCGCTCGATTTTCTCTCTCTTTCTCTCTCTCTCTCTCTCTCTCTCTCTCTCTTGCTCATCCATCGTCCTGCGAAGAATTCCATAATGGGACCGATTCATTAAGACATTCTACGGTTACCGAATGCAATAAAAGCGCAATTAAGAGGTGTATGCAAAACAAGGTTGATATCGGAGACGATGAAGATGACATTTGAATTTGTGGAATACGCGAAAGAATTCCAATATTACGTGTACACACTGGTGACTGCTGCCATCTGTTACCGGTTTTCCTAACGACTGGAGAGATAAACGGTACGAATTCGTTTTTTTATTTACCTTTTTTTGTTGTCGTTCACGGTTAATAAAATTTTATAACACTGTGGAAAGTGAAAATTTATACGAAAACGTTTTATGGGATGTAAATTCCTCTGTCTGCGGTCACTTTTGGCGAATACGGGTGTAGGTCGAGGATAAAAAAGTTTTTGGAATAGTGTGAGAGAAAATGATGGAATCGGTTGAAATTCAGATGGAAAATCGAAGAAAGGTCGACAGACCCTTAAACCCGCTACCACCGAATCTAAGTAGTAAACTTTGCCCTCGAATTCTCGGTAGGTTCGTATGACTATCCTCCCTATGGTGAGTCGCAAAATCACATTCACCTCTTGGTGAATGGATGCGAGAGAGAGTGAGAGAGAAAGAGAGATAGAGAGAGAGAGAGAGAGAGAGACAGAGAGAGAGAGAATAAGGGGATGATAGGTGGTGGGAGAAGTATGGGATGGTATAACGTGAGGAGAGTCGGTGGATCTCTTCAAGTAGGAAACCTTGGAGAGGCCACTCGTCCGGTCGTAGATGGAAGAGGAGAGCAAGAAGAAGGGGAGGAAGAAGAATATATCTATAGAGGTGATGAAAAGGAAACTCTCTCTCCCTCTCCGAGAATAGCCACAAGCTCGACGGCATAAAGTCAGCCTCAAGGTACCAACCCTCGCTACACACACATGTACATATATTATATATACATATATATATATATATATATGCGTAGCATCAGCAAGCAGTAATTTCTTTCACCCGAACACCAGGTAGGAACTAAAAACAACGATTAAAGCTTTTACCTCAAGCGGGTTCGCGTACAGTTTCGTAGCTAAGGGATCTCGCTACATTCTCGCGCAGAAACCGAGGCAACGTTCTTCGGGTTGGCTCTCGTTTCTTCCTCCTTCTTCTTTCCGCACATCACTTTTCATCTCTCGACTACTACTACTACTACTACTACTACTACTACTACTACTACTACTACTACTACTAATACTACTACTACTACTACTACTACTTACCAAGCCCCACGAGAGCTCGTCTTTCCTCGCTCACATACTTTTCCTAACACGTGTGCATGACGTCGCGCACCCGAGATCCTCCGAAGCGATGAAGGAATAAAACAGAAACGCACGTATGCGCGTGTCTCTTACCGCGAAGGTTGGTTATGTACTGCGAACGAGAGAGAGAGAGAGAGAGAGAGAGAGAGAGAGAGCGAGAGAGAGAGAGAGATATATAGGATTTCGCTTGGCGTTGGAAGAAACGGTTCCATGAGTTTTCACCCTGGCAATTTCTACCCCGGTGAGCAAGCTTTTCCGTGGTTCGTCGCTGCTCTTGGTCCGCTTCTGCTTCAGGGTTTTCTCTCTATGCGTCCTCTCGCTCGGGCCATAAATACCAACACCAGAGAATGCTCGCAACGTACAGAGAGAAAGAAGGGTGGAGGAGTTAGGGTGTGGGTAACAAGAAGGAGCGAGAGATAAAGGTGGACCGTGGTCTGCTGCGAAGGGCTCGTAGGAGGTAGCAAGCCCTCAGCGGAAAAAGGGACGCGCCACAGTTCGCAGTTTTTCATCCACCAACTTTTTACTATGCTATTTCTTCTTTTTTTTCTCTTCAGTCCTAAAAGTAGAGTTTCATGGTCTGTGAAGCCATTCGGCAATGCCTGCTTGCTGTGAATCACCCTCTTTTTCTCCTTCTAACCCCCCCCCCCCCCCCCGTCTCTCTCTCTCTCTCTCTCTGTCTCTCTCTCGCTCTCGTTCGTGCATCTTCTGTCTCAATTTATTTTATTTGTTACTTGCTTCGAGTCGTGCGACTAATTACGTTTACCGGTGCCCTTGCGACGTCCAAGAATCAGACAAATTCGCTAATGGAAAATACGAACCTTGCGCAACTCCCTCTACGCCTCTTGTGTAAATCTTCTATCAACTAACTTGCTATATCTATACAAGCTGGCTTGGAAATAACTTCGAAGGATGAGAGAGAGAGAGAGAGAGAGAGAGAGAGAGAGAGAGAAAGAGGGAGCGGGAGAGACAGAGAGAGGAAGAGAGAGAGTACGAACGCGTGAAAGCGCAGTCTGACCCAAGCAAGGACGTTTCTACTGTAATTTAACTCCTAGACGTAGCTGCATCGTCGCACTTACACGTGCACGTGGAAATGGGTACGTGCTCTCGTATAAGTACTCTCCAGCTTTCTAATCTCTTCGACATATATATATGTAAATTGCAAGTGCATAGAGCTCCGGTATTACGGAGGAATTTATTCAGATGCGGGCATTGTTCCGCTGCTCCAGATACAACATTATCCTGAATTCGCGAGATTTCTTTTCGTTTTTTTTTGTTCTTTTACATATGACTTGGCTTAAAATCTCAATTTCGGTATAACGGGAGCGGCGACAAGCCCATATCGTCGTAAGATACATGCATAGCTAACGGCCACCTATAATAATAATAATTCACGAAAAGTCAGACTGTCTGACGTCAGACTGACTCAATCCACTGACTCTTGGCACACACGCCGGGGCTGACCCAGGCTTTTCTGTTCGGCTGTTCTTCGTCATTTGACGTTACAGTGGGTCGTGTCCGTGTGAACCAGACGGAGAAGAGTTACATGGACGATAACGCCATAACAGATGGTAATATACATGTACGATCCTTTTCTTCGTTCATCCTCTCTCTCTCTCTCTCTCTCTCCCTGGCTACCAATTTATTCGAGGGTATGAAACGTCCTCGTGTTTTCTATCCCCTGATTTCCTGTCGTATAAATTTGGCCCAAGGGATCTTTCGATATATCTCAAAGCCTGTCTCTCCTCGTCTCTGAGATTCTTGAGAGGCTACGAGGAGAAAATCTGGTGGGCGAGTTCGAAGCCAACTAGCCTGACAGCGAGGGGTATCAGAGCTTGAGTAAATCGTTGTCCTCGGGGGTTGAAGTTACAGGCATCGAGAAGCCCGCAGGGTTGACGAATACCCTCGTCTGTAAGAAGGAGAGTGAGAGAGAGAGAGAGAGAGAGCGAGAGATAGCGACTGAGGGGTTGAAGGGGGTTGGATCGAGGGGTTGGCTCGAGCTATTTACCTAATTAGCGTTGGTGGCCATGGCCCGAAGTTGGTCATTCATCTCGTTAGAAAAGGAAACGTAGGGCGAGTAGAAGATGACTTTCTCTCTCTCTCTCTCTCTCTCTCCCTGTCTCGCACTCGACGTCGTAAAATCTTGAGCGAAGTGAGGCCAGTATAACATCTCCCCACCAGGCATCCGGGAAACTTCTCTAGGCGGTACTAAATCGCTCGGAGGAATTGAAATAGGTTTGTGCGAGCCTCGAGAGCAGCGAGTGAGAGAGAGTGGTGCGCGACCGTGATTTGAAGAACCGCAGGGTTTTGGTATCGCCGACAGAGAGAGAGAGAGAGAGGGACAAGGCGGAGAAGAGGAATGGATGGAGAAACGCCGAGCCGACAAGCAGGCAGATACGATTCTCCGGCTCTCGTGTAATTGAATGGCTTTTAATTAAAAGTTGAGTTTTCATCCTTTTTTTTCCCTGTCTGATTCTCAGCAGGAATATCCACGAGCGAGATCCTCCCGCTCTTTCTATCTCGCGGCTCTTACGTTCCCTTTATATATCCCCGCGCACGAGCAGAACGGGAGAGACTTACAGTCGTCGTTTACCGAACTCCGGTGACGGCAATCCTCGCTGCAATGCCCGGTATATCGCATGTCGACCTTATCCGATAAAGACTCAAAAGACAATCCCATTTCCCGTACAGCTCGTAGTCTTCCCCAAGTATCTATATCTATATACAATATACACGTTACTACGAACATCTGGAGGATAAAAGCGGGCCAAAAGAAAAAGCCCCGAAGAAGAGCCCCTGAAGAAAGTGGAAGAAAATTCTTGATTGCAAAACTTCCATAAAACCATACAATTTCCTTAGGCATTTAAAAAGAATTGAAAACAAAAACAAAAAAAAGGAAAAACATCGAGATACCATTTTTCAAAATTGTACATCAAATTTCCCTCGACCACCGAGCGGCTGATGGTCGTTACAACGAGCGTAGATCAGACCGTAGCGTTTCCTCCTTCCATCCAATAAGTTGTCCCTAACTCGGATCTGGCAAAAAATCAAACTTTTGCGGCCAACGGAACAGATATCGAGAATTTCTTCTCTCTCTCTCTCTCTCTCACCATTCGTAGAAACTCAGTCATAGATATACTACATATATAACCGAGGGAGTGACCGATCGTGCGAGGCTTGTTCAGACTGCAAGCTGGAGAGATGCTGGACCATTGCTGGAGAGAGCCCAAAGTTTCGCCGGGGTCGGTGGTCGAGGGTTTCTGTAGGCCGTTTATATATATGTCCACGAACATACACACACAGTTATATATATATATATATATATATAATACTGAAAGTAGCATTGTGGGGTTGAAGGGAAGGCAGGGTGGGGTGCGACGGTAGCGGAAACGGCAGCGGCAAAGCACGAATGGGGAGCGAGAGGCTAGGTAGGTAGAAGGTAGATAGTAGGTATAGTAGGTACGTGCACGAGCAGCACAGCGGTGTGGCAACGGATATACCGAACGAACGAAAATCTCTCTCCTTCTATCTCTCTCAGCCTCGCTTGGAAGCGAAGTATTCGGCGCTTGCGCGTCACGTGGGTCCACCGTCGCCCTCTACCCTCGCTCGTACATACGTAGCAGGAACGAAGCATCCCCTCTCCTCGGTTGACTCGGTTTTCCACCCTTCCCCGTGGAGCGAGAGCCCCACCACCCCGTAGGCGAACTCAGTCACCGGGACGATTCGCGGGTAGCGGCACCGTTCGCCTCTTCGCTCCGATCTTCGTCAGATTTTTTGTTTTTCTTATTTCCATCGAGAGACTCGCTCTTCCTCCAATTTAACGAAGAATAAAAGGGAAAAAAAAGCGCGCGCGCGAAGTAGATAACGATGAGAGACAAAGGAGCGTAGTGTGAGATAGTGGAGTGATCATCGAGCTAAGAGGGAAAATAAAGAGTGTCGAGAGGGAAGTCTCGTGTCGAGCACGAAAGGCTCGAAATCGACGACTTTTGAAACAGTTTTTCATCGTATTTTTCCTGACTTTGGTGCAAAATAATTCTTTCAGACGTAATTACGTATTATCGGTGATGTGTAGTGTTTTATCCAAGTGCGATACGATCGAGAACTAAACGATTCTGACGTTAATTTACGTGCACATGTGTTCCGTCCGACCGGACCCGGACACGTACTACTGCGAAGCGGTCCAGCCCCGCGGGTTCTGTTTACAAACTTTACACCTCGGCTCCGCCGGCGTGCGGCCTCGCCCATTCAACTCAAATTGACACTTACGTTTTATAATCACGATTCTTCGACGACGCGTTCATCGGATTCTCTCACGCGATTCAGTAACGCAAACTGCGTTCGACCCACAGAAAAAAAGAAAAAGAAAATACGACGAGTCTGACAAATGGTTTTTGTCGTCCCCTCGCCAAGTGTTTCACTGCCAAAGACTTTATAAATCTGACAAATGCTTTATAAAAGTTCTCTCTCGCTCTGACTTTTCAACGACTGTCCCGAATCGACGATAATCCAAGAACGAACGTTACTCAGCTCGATTTACGATAAACCGAATTTACGATAAAAACTAGGGCGTGATCGGTGAGACGTCGATAATATCTCGATACATTATTATCATCTTCGTTTAGAAGGTTATACGATAAACGTGAAATGCCTCTAAATCTTAGCGAGCACGAAAAATCCTCTCGTTATTACGTGGCTGAAGAGGCAACGAACCGTCACGCAAAGTGATTGACTCGTGGGATCTATGGCAGTGACGGAAAATCATCGTGACACGTGACGTTAACGAGAGTGAAAGAGAGATATATTCGCTGGTCTCGAAGGTGTGTGGGTGCGTGGGTGCGTGCATCTGTTATTGTGTTTTCGGTGGGATTATATCGGTCTACGATTACGGTGAGTGGATGCGCGTTGGTTGTCAAAGCGGCGAGGTACTCGTACGTATTCGCAGGAGAGTGAGGGAGAGATAAAGAGAGAGAGAGAGAGAGAAGAGGTGGAGGGGTGCGAGAACGAACAGGAGCGAAAGCTCGACCAGAATCGAGTGTTATCGACAGGAGCGATAGTTAGGTGCTTTGTTGCTCGTCTCAGTCCGTTTGCTCGTGTGTATGCATGAATGTACGTGTATCCGAGCACGTACGCGTGTGCGACTTGTGTGTAAGTGAACGCTTGGTGAGTTTATGCGAGATATATACGCTACGTCTCTCGTTGCGGATAATGCGTGTTTCGTGCTTCTCGCTGTCCAGGGATTAATCAAACCAGCACAGCAGCAGCACCAGCAGCAACAGCATCGCGTCCGTGAGCCGTCCGTTGCTCCGTTGTAAACTCCTGACGCTACGGGGCAGCGCGTTGTTCGCTTGTAGTTTCATCCCTCCGCTTCGTCCTGATTCCCTCTGCTACATCCAGATATATATCTATATATATATATATAGCGAAAAACATAGGCAGAGAGGGAGAGAGAGAGAGGACCGTGGAGACTCTGGAGAGTTTGCCGGCTGATGTGTCATCTAGGGAAATCGCGGTCTGTTAACCGCTTACGGAAGAATCGAGAATCTGGTTTACCTGCGCTACGTCGAAAGTGGTACGAGTCAACGAATAGAGAGACGGGAAACAACGTGGAACTACCGTGGGTCAGTATTCAACGATTTACCGTTTATTTCGTACTCGTGTTACTCCATACGAGTTCATGCAAGTTTTTAATACTGTAAATATGGATAAAAGAACTTTTTTTCTTTCTTTCTACGTTATATATTTATTATTTAAAGAATAGCTTGAACGAGAGTACAATGATCGTTGCGAGAGTCTTTCGTCTCTCTTTTTCCGCTCACCTTCGCCAGTTCATGCTAGCGTAACCCAACCGAGTAGCAGTGCCAAAGCCTTGGTTTGATTAGGTCACATAATTAATTAATCATACCGTAGTGCAGCGGTGGTCGACAAACATTGCATAATTAAGCCACGCTCTATGCCGTGTGCCCTCTTGCTCAGCGACGAGAGCTCTATATATGTATGCATGGATGTAGACGCTTTTCATCCCCTTAGTCCAGATGGACCTCGGGCTGCGTACGCAATCCTATCTGTTACCGTGCGACTCCTCTACGGTCGTGTATCTACATCGAGAATGAAAAATGTGACCGAACGAGGGTTTTCATGGGCTGTCGAACTTTTCCAGATAGCACAAGATTCGCTCGTTGGTTCGACAGAGATTTGGCACGGGAACGAATTCCCAACTGGAACATGATAGACATATTTTTCATCCCCTAAATGATCGCCTCCATACCGGGAATAAAAATACATAATTGTAGTTTTTTTCTTCTCGTACGAGAAAAGTTGACGTTTTATTAGGATTGTCACACTTATGTGTGTGCGTGTCTTTGTGTGTGTGTCTAAGGTCTTTGCGGCGTACAAATAGCAGTATCAATAGCATCAAGAACACGAGACTCTAGATAACGGTTATCGACGATTTTATTTGGACAGGGTCAACTGACTCGTCGTCCAATCCACTCGCTCATTTTCCCTCTCTCGAATGTTTACCCTGCAAATACAGTAGACATGTCAGGCGAGGGTGAGGGTTTGGACGTTTATATCGATGATATTCCAAATGGACTGGACGACCGAGAGAGTTCTCGCTGTCGGGTTTATGCTAGTGACTGAAATTTTATTTCCTAGCGAACGATCGATAAATATCGTCGAAAGTAACGATACCTAGGAATAATTATTCATTTGCGTTTCAGCAATTTGTGACTGATGAAAAAAAAAAAACGAAAAAAAAAGAAAATTACCCGAGGATGATTTTTCGTTGGTCCGTGGCTATCGCGGTGTTGCCTCTATATCCTCGGTTGAGGGACAGCCCGAGGGATGTATCAGCGGGGGAACCGGTTGTCCGATCGAGCTCTCCCGCTCTCGACAGTAGTCACGGGATTCGCTGATCAGACACACATCATGCTCGAATTCCGATGGGAGGAGGATTACCGAGTCGTGATTTACGAGAATTTGCGATCGAGGTTTGGAGATCCGAGATTGGCCGGTCCCGTGTCGCACACGCGTAATTTAAAACGCTTCGTGTTTCTTTTTTTTTCTTCTGTTTTTTTGCGCGTGCGCTTTATTTTTCGTTCGTGCACGAAACGGAAGTGGTCTCTCAGCATGAAACGCAATTCGAAGTTGCCGCAGGGACCGAGTGTTCCATTTGTTGAGCCTCCCGCGTACAGTGGATGGAGCAACATGACCGGATAGATATATTCGTGGTGAAATTGTACCGCACAGAGGGACAGAGCGAGAGAGAGAGAGAGAGAGAGAGAGGGACAGAGCGAGAGAGAGAGAGAGAGAGAGAGGGAGAGCGTGAGTTAGGAGGGGTGAGAGAGAAAGAATCTGCGTTTGAGTTTTATTTTATTTTTTATTTTCAGAATTCTTTTTTTTCTCGCTCCTGGACATTGTAGCGGTGGAGTAGAGACGCGAGCAGCAGCAGCAGCAGCAGCAGGGGGCTATTACAAACGCGCGGAATCGATTCCTCTCGCGCTGTTGGGTGAAATCGGTGGCGACGAAGCACCCACACAGAGGGAGAGAGAAAGAGAGAGATAGAGAGAGAGAGAGAAAGAGAGAAAGAGAGACGGGGAAACAGAGGCCTGCAGCATTTGTAGCCCGAGCTCCCCTCTCCCCCTTCAACCCCCTTACGCGCTCTCTCTCCTGTAGCTAAATCGATTCTCTCGGTGCAGATAGACAGAGAATGAACGAGAGAATACGAACAAGTCCGGGTGGAGAACGAGAGGAGTATCTCTCTTCTCATCCTGCCTGCCGATCTACCTCTCTCCCTCCCCTTTCCGATCTCCACGATAGAGAAAGAGAAAGAGACCCGGAAAGAGAACGAAGGCTCGTTAGTCACGCTGGTAATCAAGGTCTGGACTTCGATTTCCGTTCGAATTGCTTCACCAGTGTCTTTTCCTGTGAAAGAAAGGACGGTGGTGGAAGGAGCAAAAAATATAAAGGAAAATCGAAAGAATGGTGGAAGGGGGCGGGAGGGGGGACGGGGGTGCTGGTATATACGAGGTCGCGGAAGTATTACCTGCGGCTGGCTTTACTCGGTTTCCTTGCTTTTCTATATAGAGGACATTCTCGGAGCGAGAGGAATCGCTGGGCTTGCTTCTCGCTACCCTCTGGTAGAGGAACTACCCTCGCGCGCTGTCTTCTCCCTTTCCCCTATACGTCGGAAGCCAGGACATACGCCCGAGAGCTGACGCGTACCATTGACCCCGCCACGATTTTATGTCCCAGAAAATTCGTGCCTCAATTCCAACCACCCCTTCTCCCCTTCCCTTCCTACCGCGCATCGTTTCCCTCTTTTCCTCTCGACTTCACTCTCACGAAGCGAAGGAAGTGGGTAGCCTTTCTAGAAGCCCTCGTTACTGCCGATATTGCCCAGGTCCATCGAGGGAGAGAACATCGCTGAAACGTTTGCCGTTTTTTGCTCGACTGCGAATTTCACTCTCTCTCTCTCTCTCTCTCTCTCTGAGATTCCGACTAAAAAAAACCAGAAAGACAAATATATTTTTCACAGATGAATTTTATTTCATAGTCAAAGAAAATTTGTTCGAAATTCGTACGAAGACGGTGGAAATGATGACGGTGGAGCACGAAAAAAGTATATGGGGAAAAGAAAAGGAGGAGTTTAGAGGAAACTATTCTTTTTTAATACATTCAAGCGTGACAAATATTTTTCACAATGAAGCACACCCTTAACAGACTGCGTATCAATCCTGCTTGCCGGAGTTAATAATACATAACGAGACGAAATCTATATATATATGGGTGTATGTGTGTGTGTGTGCAGGAAGGAAGAGAGAAACGGGGAACGGGAAAATCTCCGTAGCTCAAACACGTGATCTCTTCTAAACGCAGTTCGAGGGTGTTTTGAATCAAAACACAGTGGGGCAGCCTCAGCCCTGGAGTCTATTTAACCAGTCGGGGGACTTCAAAGTGGTCGCGACCCACGGGCATGCGAGCCTTGTGTCAAAGCGCCCTGGCGTTTGCTCATCACGAGCCATGGCTATACTTTTGGCATCGCATTAATCGTCACTCTCGTTTTACGTTTAAAAAGCCAACTTTTTATTTCTCATTATAGTCGAAACGATTCGAGGAATCGTGCGTCCAGTTTTTTTTTTTTTTTTTTTATCAATATCAACTTTTAATTAGTCGAACACATTTTTCAAATAATTTAAAAATAATTTATTCCTTTGATTCACTTTAATTAATGTCGACTGGTTAGAAAGTTTTTTATTCTCTCCATTTATTACCAATAATAATGACACAGGGGGACCATTTTATTTTACGACACAAGCGTCCACGAGTTTAATTGATCGCCGCTGTGCGGCACGCTAAACGTCGATGAAACGCTTGCTCGCGAAATACTGCGAGTAAAAGCGAGCAAGATATATCATTGAAGGAATAAAATAAAAGAGAAAAGAAAAAGTAGAATCTCTAACTCACTCTCGTTGGCCACACTACCCACTTCGAATACGTTTTACCACCGGGCGCGGTCTCTGCTGGCTCGACTCTCCGCGAGACCTCGACCGCGTTTCTGTACCTGACAACTGGGTAATTAATTTTCATGTCGCCGAAGAGAGAAGAAAATAAACGGCGATTCAATCTTCCAACTGGATGTGCGTATTATCCAGAAGCGAAAGCACGAGAGTTCCGGAAAAAAGCAAAAAAAGCAAAAAAAAAAAAAGAAAAAGAAATGTAAATCATAAAAAAGAAAAAAACGAACGTTTCCTGGCCTTGTTCCTCTCTTCAACGTCGCTTGCACGGACCGCTGTCGATTCTCTCCTTCTCGAACCCATTCTGGTCTCTCCGAGAGAGAGAGAGAGAGAGAGAGAGAGAGAGAAAGAGGAAAGGAATCTGCAATTCACTTTGGACATACCCCTTGCCTCTACCCCTTGCGCACATTCTCTCGTCCCGACTTTTCGGCCCGTCAAGTTTTCGCATATGCCTGCAAGTACAATGTCCACAATTTTCTCGGTAAAACTTGACTAACATAACCAATAATAAACTCTTGTTCTCTGGTCGGGATATTACAAATAGGAAAAATACGAAAATTCAATTAAAAACTTTATCGATAGCGGTAGGGTGATAAAATAATATGATTTTGTTTTTTCATCCTTGGAGATAAAAATAATAAATTTCAATGTTTTTTTTCTTCTTATTTACATTTTCACCCGAAGAGCTTACGCTCGAAGATAAAGTTGGCGATCGCGAGAAACACGACGTAGTAAGATGCAAAAATAATGCGACAACAGGACGTCCCCTTGAAGAAATGCACCGTGATAAACCGTGCCGGTCCTCGAGAGTGTAATGGCAACATAGAGACGTTGGTGCGCAGCGTTATACTCCGGAAGAAAAGTTCGCGAAGGGGATTTCTGCTGGTCTGCCGAGTGGCTGGCTCTCGTTGCGGAGGTGGGTTCGTACACCCCGTGATACGTCATAAGTCACAGCTGGGTAGCACGTTGCGACGACATCCTTCTCCCCTCTGCTGGTGTTCTCTACGCTCGGTTTCATCCCCCTACCTCTCTCTCTCTCTCTCTCTCTCTTTGAGCCTTCGAACCACGAGGCAAGTTTGCCTGGTTGCCGCTGGGCTTAGATGTAATAGTGCCATTAACCGGTTCTGTATCTTAGCAACCCGAAACCCCCGCAGGATCCGTTTATTGCTCTGCTATGATTGATATTGTAAAATATTGCTCCAGTGAACCTTCATTTCACTCCCCCCCCGCTCTTCGAATTTGAGGGAGTAAACCGGGCAAACGCGTGGATACGACGTTACCACCCTGATCTTCATCCCCTGTAGCAGTCGCCGTTGAGCGAGCAAACCCGAGTTCCTCTCTGGCACGATTCTAACCACCGCCCTTCGTCATATTCACGAGTCTCGCGAGCACAGCGTTGCGCCCTTCGATTGACCGGCTTACAAATGTACGCGGTACGCCTTAAACCCCCTCCTCAATGTGACGAGGGTCGATATATCGTCGCGTTAAACGCCGCTAAAGACGTCCGCGTCCCGGCAACGGCGTATATCTTACTCTATTTATGGAGAGGGTTGGTCGTGACAAAGAGCAAATAAATATCCGCATGGAAATGATATATCGAAAGACAACAAGAAAACAACATTCAAGCTCGATATACTTTCTTATCGGACGTATCTTACGTAGATAAATATTATCAGAGGCTGAAATACGAGAAGAGAATAACATCGGTTCCACTTATTCAATCCCTTGCTACTCGCGATTCATCAATTGTCCCGATAGCAATCTACGCGAGGGGATGGTAAAAAGAAGAAACAAAAACGAAACAGAAACGTTTGTAGCGCTTGACGTTCGTATTGCGTAATCACAGATGGCACGATGCTCGACCGACGCGTCGAGAATACTTTTCGCGTATTACAATGGCCGGCCAAGTGCCATATTGTTGTACACCGAGACAGACTCTTTCACGGGCTGACGTTTGAGTGGCGTGCGTTGGACGATAAGTAGCTTTTTTTCGCACTCGACCCAGCTTGCCGACCGACAAAAACGTCGTTTCCTTTTTTCATATTTCCTCGTTACTGTCCCGCTGTGCGGTGCACCACATGCCACCGGTGGCTGTGCATTGAATTCTCGACTGTTTTTTTGTTCTACCCTGCCTATATACCTACGTATGGCTGGTGCTGCACGATATTGTTTTTTATTTTTATTTTACCTTCACCCATCCCCGAACAGTCGACGGACATTAGCAATCGCGGGGTTCCCGGGGGGATTACCATAAGCCATAAGTCAACGGGTAAAGAGAAACGATGAGGGTTCTCGCTGACGTCCACTCCCTCCCTCTCCTTCTGCCTCTCTTCGTCCTCACTCACTCTCGCTCTCTACTGTCGTCGTAGTTCTAGCTACGTGTAAATCTTCGATCTTCTTTCTTCGCTTGAAAACCGTCATATATCTTTTTCTGTCCCTCTCTCTCTCTCTCTCTCTCTCTCCGTTTCGATTTTTCAACACACGCTCTCTTGTCTCGCGTGTCATATCAGTATGCATATGCTTGTACGAGCCAGATATCCGACCCCTATCTTCTTACGGCTATATATCAACCCCTAATTCCAATACTCGTAGGTCCAATATCTTCTTCTTTTTTTCTTTTTTTTCTTCTTTTTCCAATGCCGAGATGCACACCCCTACGGCTATTTTCCTCGCTCGGTTTTTATCAACGAGCAACTAAGCGAAACCCACCATCCCTTTGAAAGTTACAAAGGGGTAGTTTCCGTTTCCCTTCTTCGAGCCAACTGCCGCGAGTGTTGGACGGATGATATAGCTATCTCGTATATCATAGCGACCCCTTGCCCCGCACATTTTCTCGTAATCCAGGCATTTACAACTCCCCGTTTATATCGCCCGGTTATTACCCAGGGTAGAACTCTCTCTCTCTCTCGTGTCGACAATACGTTGACGATTGACAATTTTATTGTGAAAACTCATCCCTGTTGTCGCTTTATGGAACGTGTTCGAGAACTTATCGACGAGACTCGACTCGATGAGTCGAGCCATTAACGCCTATGATAAAAAGAAAAACACCCCTTAACGGGACTGAAACAAAATTGTTCTTCGTTTCGCGTTCGACAACTCGGAGAGACCACGGTAGTCGTGAGATCCTCGTGGTGACTTTCAAGCGCAAAGAAAAATCCTTCCGGGAGATTTTGTTTCTCGATCCTTGTCTCCCTCACGTTCTGCCTGGGGAATTTCCGGCGGAACTTTCGCGGGTTCTGTGTCTTCTCGGGGTTTCATCCCTGGCGCGCTTCTAGGGCTGTGTATGTGTCTGTCGCTCGTAAGAGAACACAGGTTTTTTTTTTCTCTACTCCACTCTGTTCTCTTTTCGCCCGTGACACGAAGCCTGGAGAGTGAGAGAGGAGAGAGAGAGAGAGAGAGAGAGAGAGAGTGTGTGTGAGAGCTCTCGCTCGTTCGTTCAGTCCCCATACTTTTCTCCTCGTCGGATGTAATTCCCCGTAGAAACGGAGGTTGTTCGGGGAAACTCTCGGGTCACGTAGACGACCTAACTGTCGTGACACCGGGTCTACGAGAGCGCTGAGCGCGCACACCCTTTCTCCATTCTCTCTCTCTCTCTCACCCTTACCTCCTCTCTCTTTCTGTCGTTCGCAACGTGTCCTCCGTAACGCCCTCGTCCTCGTCCTCGACGAGGAAGCAGTGTGGCCGCGCGTTTTATACGAAGGGTTACCGCGCCGTTCGCAAAAGTTCGCGAGAGACTGGGGTGGGAGAAATTCCATAAGCCTGGAGACTGCCTGGGCTTTCTCACCCCCGTAGTTGTAGTCGCATTACTGCTTTTCTCCGTGCATACACACACACACACACGAGAACGTTCGCACGTTCTCGGCGATTCACCGCTCGTTCCCATTCTCTTCGAAATTAATAAATTTTATTTTCAACGATTAACCCACAATAAAAAAATCGTGTTTTAAAGCTGAATTGAAAACAAAAACGATTGAGAAAATTTTGTAGCGGGTTGATTTGAGATTCGTGAATTTTTTATGACTCGCTAAAAGCATCTTGTCCCTCTCGTGCTCGTCACGAGAGGGACAAACAGAAAAGGGGTGGTGTACACATATATTCGCTTATAATTCTTGGCTGACAAGAACTGACTCGATTGCGAGGACACGCAAATGCAGGGGGGACAGAGTCGCTGTAAGAGAGAAGTTGAAAGCTGTAAAGCCACTCGCGCAAAACCTCTATATTCCACGTTGCTAATAAACGATGCTCTCTTTCGCGCGTCGAACCGTAGCCCAAAGCGAAACTCGGACGGCACAAAGAATAATTAATTGATCGTCCCTCGTACGGATTGCTCTTTTTGAGTGTTCAACAACCTCTCTCCTACCACGATAGTAACTATTCAAAAGCTCGTTTAAACATTCAACGATGTTGCACTCACCGCTCGTTCGATATCCCTCCCCCTACCCCTTCTCCTCCTGCGTTATGGATAAATTTCGACTACCGCATCGAGCTCACCGCATGTCCATTTGTAACGGGTCCATATTATAACTCTAGAACTCGTTCGTCGCGGCATCGAGAAACTTTTTTAAAAAGCGTCGTTTTTAACTCCCTCGCGTTAATAGGCTTTCGCTCGTGAAATTCAAAGTATGATACTCGACTCGTCGCGACAAAAAGAGAAAAAAATGCCGAGGATTATGGAATTTGAAAGAGTAATAGGAAATATTCATTTTTGAAATGTCGTTGAATAAAGTTTGTATCTATTTTTGTTTTCGTTCGACTATATTTAGAGTGCTTTTTCTTATTCGCACGATCGTCATCCCCGCGTGACACGCAACATTCAACACGATATCTCGCACAGTCATTTCTCGCGACAGTTCCTTCCTTTCCTTCCTTCGTACACATACGTATCGGGTAATGGAATTTTTGAGCTGATGGACTCAGACAAATGTAAAATACGCAATTGCGATGATGTATGATAATGGATATCTTGAATTTTTATACCTCCTCCCCTGTCTCGAGGTCGCCCGGCCTGAACTCGTTTTCTCTTTCCTTCTTCATGTTTATATCCGCTATGATATCCACCAAAGATGATTGATACGTTTTCTCGAGGTCTGCACGCGTATATAATATCCCGCTACTAGCTTTCCCGCTTCTCGAGCTCACCATGCCCATAATATATATTTATATCGCTCTTACTCCTTCAGCTGGCTTACCGTCGCCAACAAAATTGCTGTTTAAACAGACTTCGAAGATTTTTTTCCCCGTATTATTTTCTTCTTATCCGAGTCGTTCGGCATTTTATCATATCCGTGCGAGACCTATCTTATGGAGACAACGAGAGAGATTATAACGGATAATTATAGATTAAGTAAATTAAAAAATAAAAATAAATAATTTTATTTTTTTTACGTATTTTTCGTTTGTTCGAGTAACAGTCGATTTAACGCACGTACGCTACTTGATGTACGAGATACGACAGAAGGATCTCATAATCATCGAGATTCTGCAATTTGAGTCACGAGTCAAGGAGAAACTTGAAGGCCGTTAAGCCGTAACTAATTGAACTGTTGTTAAGGGACGGTCGCGTGTTAGGTAAAGCGAGCTTGCTCGTTGGGCTCTCTGTCTCTCTGCTTCGCTGTTGGCATTTACCCCGTGGGGGTGAGAAAGAGAGGGGAGAGGGGGTTACTTGGGTAACCATTATAGAGATTCTGCCGACAGGGAGCTCGCCTAATCCCTCGTGATGGATTCTGCATCGTAATTCTAGTCTACTCCCATCAACTGGCCTCGTAGCCTTGCCTCGACGATCATTAATACGTATATGAGATTGTGTCCTCGACGAGCTTTCGCGATAAATATTCTTCTACGAGTAGCAATTTAAATAAAATTCTAACGAATAATGAAAATTTCATAAAATAATTATTAGAATTTATAATTATTTATATTCTTCGAAAGCTTTCATATTGGAAATGTTGAAAAGGTGCAAAATCCCTTAATACCCTTTTCACTCGAGGACAACCCTTGTCGTCGAGAAAAATCTATTCGAGCTTTGAATGGCCAATTATGAAGTATCTTTCCGAGAATAAATTCCATTATTATATTGGCGTCTCTAAATTCGAGATTCCGTGGGCGAGATGGGAAATGGCGTTTGCAACGTCACCGGAACGTGAGACTTCTCGAACCACTTTCCATCTCTCTTCGATAGCTCGAATCCGGGAACTCATTATTCTACATTGTGCCAGCGATTGACAATGGGGCGCGCCTTTTCTCCGTTGTGCCATCACAGGGACTAGGTGAGTGTCTGGGTGTGTGTGTGTGTGTGCTGAGGATACAGCGACGATGAAGGACGCGAAAAAGCTTCCTCGCTGGCTCGATGAATACGCACCGGAGGATATTTGGATCGCTTTCGTAACAAACGTACTCTTCGACTTGCAGTGAATGTATCTTACGCTAATGCGGAGCCAACACTCTCTTTATCTCTCTCTCTCTTTCTCTCGACTATTCATTCATCCCTCTGTCCCAGCCGTTCATTCTCTCGCGCGTCTCATTATAACGAGTTCCGCGCTTTTCTTGTTATCGAAACTCTCCCCTCCCGCGTATCTATATAAGCGACTTTCCTCCTTTCTTTTGATTAATTCATCCCCCTTTTGCGTGCACCTTACGCGCGAATGAATAAAAAAAATATTAAAATAAGAAAAATATTTTTAAGAGTATTTTTTTGTGCATTTTTAGAAAATTTTCTTTCAAACGTGAAATCAATTTTATAGAGTGACGATTATGAAAATCATACGTCACGCTGGGACGTGGTTTCTCAATTCGCTTGATTAATCCCTCCCTCTTTTGCGTGCACCTTACGCACGAATGAATAAAAACAATATTAAAATAAGAAAAATATTTTTAAAAGTATTTTTTTTTGCATTTTTAGAAAATTTTCTTTCAAACGTGAAATCAATTTTACAGAGTGACGATTATGAAAATCATACGTCACGTTGGGACGTGGTTTCTCAATTCGCTTGATTAATCCCTCCCTCTTTTGCGTGCACCTTACGCACGAATGAATAAAAACAATATTAAAATAAGAAAAATATTTTTAAAAGTATTTTTTTTTTGCATTTTTAGAAAATTTTCTTTCAAACGTGAAATCAATTTTATAGAGTGACGATTATGAAAATCATACGTCACGCTGGGACGTGGTAACGTGGTGACCCGAGAGGTTCGAGTAAAACGTTTTCAGTCACCACCTTTATCTCCCGGAACATATCGTCCTCTTTCGTAAAAGGGCAAAGGGATGGAAAACAACGAGGATGTTCGCACGAGGGAAGCTATCCACCCTCGACCTCGAAGGGTCTTGGCGTATATCTTACTGGAAGTGGCAAAGGGCGCGATATACCTCTCGCGGGGGCTTTAACAAAATAGTGCGTTTGTGCCTTTCTTCGAAGCGCGACGAATGCGTTGTATACGACCACGACGACGCGGGTCGGACGAGAAAATGTCTTTGCCCGACCAGCAATCGTAGTTCTCCTCTTCGTCCTTTTTTCCATCTCGACGCGAAGCTACGTCACTTTGTATAATGAATATCGCGACCCAAAGAACTCTGCACTTCGTCTCGTCGACCCTCCCAATCAGTCAGAAAAGTTCACTACGTATCTTTGAGAAACGTCTCCTCGTTTATTCTCGAGCGGACCAACGGTACTCCCTCTTTCGTAAACAAAATTTACATTTCACGCTACGAGTGCATCTCGATGGTCTCGAGTCATAACCGTCGCGAGATAATTGCACTCGATGAATTAATTGCATTCGATGCATTTATTATTGCGTCGGTGTATCGTTAATTGAATCGCAAAATAGCAAAGAAATAAATAGAGACCCGGAGTGTCGCAGACACAGAGGGGTAGATAAAAATCGACCAGTGGGTAAGCGTTGTCACTGTAGGAAGGCAAAGAAAATGAAGTAAAAAAAAAAACATTATTGAAAAAAAAATCTAAAAAGTATCGATGCAGATCGCCATCTTCGGGAATTTATTCGGCGTCAAAGAGAAAGAATAAATTCTCCGCAAAGTAACGAACATAATTGGATCGATACGAGGTACACCTTTACGTTGACACTGTCGAGTCGCTTGTACAATTTATAAAGAAACGTTGTAAAGGGAATAGTTTAAACTTCCAAGGGATGAAAGCTGCTCAAGAATCCTCGAAGAACATAAATTCAGATTCCTCGAGATTTTCCATGCAGCCCTGTTCGCTGGACGGAACAAGAAAAAAAAGAATATCTGTAATATTCATGGATTCTTTTTTCCCTCAGTCGTACTAGACCGAGTAATACGAACCAGCGTGCAAAAGCAAAGTTTCATTCTTTAATTTTTTAAGAAACTCGCGAAAGCCATTATTATTACCCTGCGGCGAGTCACCTGTCGGTGTTGGCCGAAAATTAATAGAGAACAAAAGAAGAGAGAAAGAGAGAGAGAGAGAGAGAGAGAGAGATGTTGAGGGAAGGGATTGGAGGATGTAGGGTCGAGAAAGAGGAGGACGACAGAAGAACTCGGCCGAGGCGACGACGACGACGACGTTCAGACAATATATAAAAAGGACGAAAAACCCGTTACTTTTAACGAGGAGGAACCGAGTCCCATAACCCCCGTAGGGCTTGCTGGTGTTATACGCTATAGCTATATACGGTTACACATGACGGTGAAGAGGGGTGGAAGACAAAAGAGTCCCGACAGCGGAGATGTGGGGGATGAATTTTCTTTTTTTTCTCTCGTTTTTTTTTACCTCGTCCTTGTTCGTTCCTTCCGCCGTCGAGAATTCACGAGACGACAGGGTCTTCACGCCCTGGCACACGTCTGGAAATATCCCTCGTCCTTTACGCACAAACTTTTTGGATTTAAGCCGAAAGGGAAGAGGTGCGAATGTCGCGTGCACTTTCGCCAAAACACATCTACGTAGATATATATATATATATATACGTGCCCGATGTCAGATTGGTACACGCCGAGTGAGTTGAGAAAGAATATACACACGTTAAAGAAAGACGGGGTATTGTCAAACGTGCAGGGGTTGGGGGATGCGCGAATGTAAAGAGAGAGACACGTGTAGTTTTTTATTCATATATATATAATGGTAGGATAGAGTGGGGGTTGGGATCGAGAGACCGGAAGGTTGACAAAAAGAAACCCAGGGAGACAGAAAAGGCGGGAAAGCACAGACAAGAATACACATATATAGATATATATATATATATTTAATGCGTCTCGCTACTTCTTTATGCGCATATGTATAGTCAGACAAGAGTGTAAAAGTGCAACACGCACTTTCACTGCACCTTTACAGGAGAACGACACTAATATCATCGTGTTCGCGAGGGTGGAATAAAGAGTGGGACGTCGCGAGATCGTCTGGCAGGTCTGGAGGGTGTCTAGCTCGTAGGTCTCTATTTTCCTTAATTCTCATTACTAAAAATACCTTCGAGAAAAAAATAAAAATAAAACACACATATTATATACACACATATATATATATATACAAATAAATATTAATTATAAATCCTCGATACGAGTCTGGCAGACGGATTGTTTTTTTTCCGTAACAATTCCCAAGCGATAAGCCAAGGGCGATGAATAAAGTCACGAGACGCGTTTGAGTATTTATTACCGAGTATATATTTCAATTCTCATTTATTCATGTCAAAAAGAGACGATGCCGTGGGTAGACTCGATCTCGTATGCATAACGATAGACGAGTCCCCTTCCCGCTCCACCAACCGGCTTTCGGAGGGAAACGAGAGAGTGAGACAAAGCGAGAGCCGCATCATTAACGTCATTAATATCCTTTCAAGCTTCCTCTATAGCCGGAGCGATTGGCGTGTGTTAAAGTGTGCACAAGGCCGAAGAGTACAAGTACATTTTGCACGGGGGGTGAGAGGGGGTTGAAACGGTGTATAGCTCGCGTATCGGTATACGTCGCGAAGAGAAAACGTTGAACGAGGGGGTTGCGTGCCTCGCGCATACATGGGTGGTATATATATATTTGTAAAAAGAAAGAAAATGAAAAAAGAGAAAAAAAAACACGAAGAACGAGATAGAACGGACTACACGTGGAATACATTAGAGCACGTACACCCGTGTTGCGGCATGTAACGCAGGGCTGGTCTATAGATACCGTGTACGGTAAAAACCTCCCTCCTGTCGGCAGCGAGGCCGACGCGACGCTTCGACTGTCGGTATTTATTCCAATTGTACCGAGAAAACCATCTCCTCTCTTTCTGTCTCTCTCTTTCTCGCTCTTCCTCTCGCACCCTCGTACGAAAAAGCTCCGACGCAACCCTTTTTTCTCCCTTCTCGATACTCGGTACACGCATCGCGATTTTTCCCTACTTCGAAATATTCTACACGCGTAACGTCGCGTTTTATTCTCGATCGAGCGTTATTGAAACAAAAATATTTTATTTTTCAATTTGACAATTTATTTTCGCGAATATTACGGCCCACGGGGGTGACTGTTGGACGAGCGAGTCGAAGCGAAAAACGGACACTTGTCGCGTCACATTTTACATCGAGGACGCTCGTGAATAAATAATAAATAGTATTATTTTCAGCCCTAGAACGTTGATCCATTCGCTCCCCTATCGCACGGAGATACACACATACGCGTTATATCTACAGCGTGTCTGGTCGTTCGTCTGCCTAACTGTCTGTCACGCGCATATAATCCCGACACGCACTATTCCGTGATAGTCTACGCCGAGGAGTGGAGGTGTTGAAAAAAAAACGAAGAAAAAAGAAGAAAAAAAAAAATGTAGCGGAGTCGTATCGCAGGGTGTTACGAGGCAGAAGCGATAGACGCGCGTCTATAGCGAAAGCATGAGAGGAAAGGGAGACGAGCCATTTAATAGTATTACTTTTTGTTCGAGTTACGGGCGCGTTACCGAGAGTATAAAATCCTCTCTTCCATGACAACGACCGAGGTACGTGTGAAAGAGAGAGAGAGAGGGAGAGGGAGAGAGAGAAAGATGTTTCAAATGAATGAAGGAAGGAGAGAGAGAGAGAGAGAGAGAGAGGGAGTGATGCTGACAACGAAGTATCGTGTCAAGCGATGATTCTTTCACGAAAGTCTCTCGCTCGCGCGGTTATATTCTTTCCGATCTCTCGTTTTCCAGTCGCTTCTTCTTTTCCCGTTCGTCTCCCTCTTCTTCTTTTTTTTTCATTAAATTAACGCGGCTTGTCGCTTCTTTTGCCGTGAGCTCACGGTAAAAGAGAACGGACACAGAAAGCGCGAGGGTGGTGTCTTTCTGTCTGTATGGGAAGGGGTGGGGGTAGACCGGCAGAGGGTGGAAATAGAAAGAGAGCTGTAAATATACAAGAATTCAGCTTTCTTTACGACCCTCACAGACACGATGTTCCCACCTCACGTTCTTTCACGACTCTACTCCCTCTTCTTTCTTTTTCCTTCTCTCTTTTTTTTTTCTCTATTTTTCTTTCCCTATCACTCTCGTAATTCTCGTTCTACTCCATCATCCCCGAATCACAGGAAATCAACGCCCCTCAATCGTGGCTCATACCTGGCGCACCTTCGAGCCACACAGGATTTCCTACTTCTATCCCTCCCCTTCCTTCCCTTTACTCCACACATACACACCATCCACTCACTACGGTCGTGATTTCGCGGCGAAGTAACGAAGTAAAGAGGGTCTCTCTCGTCGCTTATCATTCACGGCACGTGATGTGTCTCGCTTGAAGGATGCCTCCAACGGTATTATCATCCATCCCCGTTTTCTTCGGCACTCTCTTTCTCTCTCTTTCTCTCTCTCTCTCTCACTCACTCACCTCCCCACGCTTTAGGCCTTCGGTTAAACGAGCCAAGGCTCGTCTTTATATATACCTGGTATGTATTGATTTATCGATGAAGATTACATAGCGAAGGAGAAAGAAAACGAGAATCGTTTTCTTCTGGCATTATTCCGTGGTCGTGTTATACACGTAACACATATCGAGTACCTACCTACGTACGTTTTATCCGGAAAAGGGATGGTCCTTTCGCGCAATATTACCGAAATAATTCACCCTTTGATCGGAGCTTTCTAGATTAAGCTCTTATTCTCGTTCAAACAACCTCGGGGCTAACCTCGATTACGAATCTACGATGCTTATCGTTACTCAAAGCTTCGCAAAGTAATGAAAAACGATTTGATGAATAACGTTTGAATTTTGTACGCGACCTTGATATTTTCTTTCCCGTATTTCCAACTTATCATTCGCCTCGCGAAATTGAAATCGTTTTACGCCGAGGGCAAAGAGCGAATGGTCATCGACCGGCATTGTTTCCAATCACGTGGAATATCCTGCGACCGGATATTTTTCTCGTATCCGAAACGTTTCGTGCTGTGTATTGTGTGTGTGTGTGTGTGGTTTTTTCTTTTCCTTTTTCTCGTATCCATCCTCGCTCGCTCTTCAACGACGATGAGACGTGATCCTCTCCGGGCATTTCGAGTTACCTCTCGGCAACGAACGAAACGTTCGAGCTTCACTCGGAGAAACCCTCGCGCTTGCCAAGACCGAGGGGTATAAACCAGAGAGAGAGAGAGGGATCGCCTTGCTCGATCAATCGATATGTAGGACGTCTGCGAAGTCTCAAAAGGAAATCGAATTTCGAGCCCGCCGGGGTATCCAAAGCTCATGAGCTTCAACGATTCGCCTTCACTTCCCTTCGTACAGTACACGTTTGTATATATGTGTATAGATATATATGAAGAATTTCCTTCTAAATCTAATAAAAATGTTTAAATAATTATTTTGAAATTTTTACGTTCATTTCCTACAAAATTACTATTTTTTTTCAATAGTATAAACTTTGTTTTATTATTATTTATCCAACATTAGAGACTGTAGGAGATAGAACGAGGGACGATATTTGTAAACACGAGGGTGGGCTCGTGACGGATCGGAGCAACACGGAATCGCCCGTATTTACGGAAAACGCAATGTTCACTCGCGATAAGAGAAACGAGAAAGCGAAAGCTTTCAAACACGAAGAGAGAAATAAATCCCAGACAGACATCTGTCGATATTTACTATTTTTCAGTAAAATATCGCTTCGTTATATCGGAGTTAAAAGCAATGTTCGTAAAACATTTGTGTTGCAGGAATGATTTCAACGTTGGGAACAGGCTGGGCTCGTAGCTGTCGCGGCTTAAACGTCTGCGTTATTGACACGTGAGAGAGTGTGACAAGTGGCTCAGTGGTGGATATAAATACAGATATAGAGCATTTTTTGTACGTTACCTCGTTGATTTTTGAACCGTCGACGAGAGGCAAAAGTGCTCGCGCGCTGTGCGCGTACAGGCTGGAGAGTGGTGGTCCATACGGGAACCGGAAGTGCGTTACAGCCTGGCCTTGTACGTTCAACGAGCACAGACGAAAGGATTTTTGACGATCGACCGAAGTAGCTGTGCCCAGGGGTGATAACGAATCGACAATGGTGAGTATTGAAACGCGCTATCGAACTTTTATTCCTTTATTTCACATTTTTAACCATCGCACGTTCGGCTTTTATTCGATAATTGTAATATTTTCGAATCAAGAGTTATTAGAAATAACCATTTACCGGCAAAATATTGAGATCATTTTAGGAAAAAATGAATTTCACCCCCTCGAGGTGAGTCGCGAATGAAAAATCGATCGTCAGGAAAGGGAATGGATCGAAACGGTGCGATCGTCGGATCGACAATAATGGGACCATTATTAATCAGCTATCCAAATCCACGTCTCTCAGTTCGATCCGATTTTTATTTTGATTCCCGACGCGGTAAACATTATCTCGCGTATCTAAAGCTCTCGTCCACGTCGACGATGTTAAATACCAATGTATCGAGGCGATAAATAAGAGCTCGGGGATGGATGAAAAATCCTCGATGTTATACATACATATATACGTTAATGCGAGTATATTGAGATATAGTGAGGTGGGGTGTGAGGTATGGGGTGAATGTTCCAAGGCTTGAATTTTTGCGCGGCAGATCGGGGTAGAAGTACACACGCAGCAGCCGGGAAATGCATACGAAACGTCAAATGCACTCGGGCTCGGTCCATCAAAATGCAAATGTCTTTTATCCGCGAGGGCGGGTAATGTATGCGTCCGTCGAGAATCAGTATTCAGGCTGAGCACACGCGATCCTCCCTTCGCGTTATACCGCGCCACCCATACATGTACAAACGGATATATGCCCGTGTACGCTCTCGTCGCGACGGTGGTGGCCACTGTACCACGACCACGAATCCCAAGGGGTGCTTCCCCTCTCTCTCTCGCTCACCCTATCCCATCCCCTCGACGTTCACCACGAGACAAACTCTTGCTCCTTTCTATAGGTGGTGTACCTATCTTTCGAATTGTCGTAACAGACGCACACAACTGCAAAATCCGAACGACCGACCTGGCTATATGTATATAAAAGGCAAGCTTACCCTCTTACATCTCAGGTGGCACGAGTTTTCATTTTATGACCGATATACGACGGCTCTTTTGAGTAATTCGTGAACTCTCTTGACACTCCTGCTCGATCTGAAAATGATGGGAATCAGAAAAACTTCTCAACTCTACGAATAAAAAGAAAAATTGAAACTCTCACCAATACGGTTTTTATTCGTAATACGTAAAAGCTGATAACGGGGGTAATTCACACTTTTTGTTTGTCTACGTTTGTTCATTGATCATTTGTCGAAAGGTTGTATGCGTCTTTTGAAAATAAAATGGATGAAAGTCGAGTCGACTGGAGCGAGGTGTAAGTGCCGTGAAACAAGGAGAACTGCCGGCGGGGCTAAGGGCCGATAGAAGGGGATAGCGGAAGTGGAAGGATGTCGATGCGAGCGAGAAAGATAGCTCGAATATACCACATCCCCCCTTCTATTTATTCGAGTTGGACGCCTAGAAAAACGGGAGATTTTATCGCTCGGTAAATTGAATCTCCCCGATTCGACGGGAGGGGTGCAAGTGTATACCACGGCACATCTCTCGAGAACGAAGGACAGTATCTCGTCGACTTAAAGGATAGGGAGGAGAAAATCGCGAGACAAAAAAAGAAGAGAAAGAGAGACATCCCGGGGCGTCGTTGAAACAGCCCCCTATAATACATACATATATATATATATATATATGCATGAACCTGGGCGGATGTCGAATTTGCATGCAAAAGGGATCTTTCCTGCAACCTTTATTATTAGATTCGTCGGTAGGTACCATTGTCCAGAGTACAGTCTCTCGTCTACTCCGTCTATCTTCTCTTCGCCAAAGTCACGTAGATTTTCGCATATCTATCCCCCCCGGCCAGATACGCGCTTCGCGAAAGAAATTTCTTCCCCCCTTTTTCACCGTTGTCGCGTTACGTTCGTAATGGCTCCACCTCGACACAGATACGCCGTCGAAGTAAAATCGAGGAGTTTCATCCCCGAGTTCAAAGGCAAAAGGCAACTCATTCTCAAGTGCTCCCCGTCGCTTCGTTCTTTTTTTTCTTCCTCTTTCTTTTTTTCCTCATCCTTCATCCCCTTCCAGCGTTCGAGTGCGCCGAGTTTGCGCAGCATCGCCTTCAAGTATCGGTGACAATGAAGGAGTTTAAGTCCGCCCGAGAGCGGCCGAAACTTTCACACGATTATGAAGTACGTGACGAGGTTAATGCCGGGCTTTTACAAAGACGAGCACACTACAGCCCCCAGACCTCTGTGTAAAGCATATTTTCTCTCTTCTGTACAGACTGTTCTCGCTCCGAACCCTTTCTTTTCCTTGCAGCCTTTACACTCGCAATCTCTCTCGCTCCTTGTCTTTCCCATTTTCGGTGTGTGTGTGTGTGTGTGTGTGTTTGTGTGCGCACGCGTTGTTTTGTTTACTCGACCACCCCCGGTCGCGAAACGCCTCTTTCTCTCGGTTGCGCGTTTGTTTGCCTGCAGCGCGTCGTCAACGACGCTCCTGACTTTGGTGTCGTTCATCTCCTCGCGGGTAAAGCTTGAAGAAAACCCGTTTGAGGAGGCGACGGTGAGGGATAAACGGGCCGAGGTTGAAATCGGAGAAAGGGTGAACTTGAATGGCGCAAATGAGGCGCGAAACAAACGGCTAAAGGGTTATTGCAGTCGTTCGCAGTAATGTACCCTTACGGCGAAGCGACCTTACGAGAAGAACTCTCGGTTCAACATACAATTGCTCAAAATTGCGCTCGTTATTTACTTGTTTTATTATTTTTCCAATTAACACCAGCGAGTTTTTAAATATCGTGAATAATCTGATATTTCACTGATTAAAAAAACGAAGTAATTATACGATGATAAATCTTCGAATCGATAAAATCGAAAATAATGCGATCGAGAGATTCTCCCCTGTCAAGTTCTCCGATGATGCATTAATGCGCGAGAACCTAAGTACATCGAGGCATAGACACGTGTTTCGTACGGTATCCTCGCTCGGTCTCCTCGATCCACTTCAGGCGTTTTATCCGACGGTAAACTAGTGGATGGAAGCAGCGCGTTGCGATCCTGGTTATACGCGAGGAGGGAGCAATTGCACCGACATACAGCCCGCAACGATTATCCGCCGTTACGTGCAGTGAAACTGAGCGTAACGTGCTTATATACGCGTTCAACCATCATTCCCTTTATCACTCTCCGTACTCCACCTCCTCTCGCTCGCTCTAACCTCAAACCTTTCGCGTCACTCTCCTGCTGCTCGTACCCCCTACGTCCTCGTCGTTCTCGCTCTATCTCTCTCTCTCTCTCTCTTCATCCGCCAACTGATGGGAACGTCTCTAGAGCGCAAGGGAAACTCGGTGGTTTTGCCGGTTAACCCAAGTGGAACGGAATGCCAATATCGGTGGATCGAATTAGGAAGTCGGTGGCGCTATCCCTCGAGGGAAATTCGTTCAAATATATGGATTGGATTGATCTCGCTGGTATGATTCGTATTACAACGGATTTTCATTTTGTTCTTCGACTTGGTCTTACAAAAAAAAGAAGAGGAAAAAAGCGTTGTTCAGAGTGGAATTAGAGTGAAAGCATCCTGCGAAGAATAAGTGGGGAAAACTTGTTCGGCGAATTCCCCTTCTTTTCAGTCGTGGAGTATCTTCGTTCGATAAAACACATTAATGCACTTGGCGCGAGGGGTCGAACTATGGTGTTGCCCTTCCGCACGCGTGCACGAATGTCGTCGTTGTTTTTCGTTTTTCTCCCTCGGGCCAGAATTATACGTCGCGCGTCGTGTTCCATGGGTGTCGCTTTGAGCCCTTCGCCAAAGGGACACACAATGGTACTCGAGGCGTCTGCCTTAACACTTCACGCTACGAATGGGGTGAGTGCCGAGACACACGACGATGCACTCTCTCTCTCTCTCTCTCTCTGTCTCTCTCTCTCTCTTGAGGTCTTCGATTGTGCCACGAAGTGTGCTGAAGTGAAACGGGGAAATACAGAGGGACGGCGAAGCTAGAAGTACCGGTGCCTCGATTCGCCTCAGTCACCGCTGCCTTCTCCCTCAAACCCCCTCTTTTCTAGCAAAGCAAGGGCTAGTGGCCTGATCAGCGACGACTGATAGGCGCACCTCACGAAGGGGTCCTAATACCGCCATCGCTGACTCACCCCGCAACGCGCATTAGCCGGTAGCAATAAAGCTGGGTGTAAACAGCGGTAGCGGACACCCCCTACTCGTTTGGATAGGGTTCAACCGTTTCTTACTGTCACCCTCCGACCGAAGAGATATAGAGGGAGCGAAACCGAGCTAAATAGAGGGACATCGGGGCAATATCGAGCATTCCCTCCATTTAATGAAAACGGTGGAAACGTTAATTGTCACCAATTTCTCATTTTCTGTGGAACAGAAATGGAACTACTGAGATATGATTTCAAACATGAATGCAATTGGTGCAATTTTAGAAGAAAAAAATTCGAGCGGCTGGGTAAGCTCGACGGAGTTGAGGGTGTTTCGTTTGACCCCGTGCTTCTTCCTCTACACTTATCTATACGTTCGAATACCACCGCGTGCTAACGGTATTCTAACGTTCTCTCGAATCAGCGTTTTCGTGTCGAGCTGACACGACATCGGGGAGAGCCTCGGCAATGGAACAACCGCGAAAACAGGGACAACGACGACGACGAGGGGGTGTGTGCTATCGTGTTTCGGTCGAATTGAATCTTTGATGTTGTCTGCGACTCATTTATCTCGGGGCTTTACGTATTATAAAACGAAAAATTTTCTACTCTACGACCTTCGGACCTCATTTTGTTTCTCACCCTCGTACGTTATTACCTTTTCTTCTTCGGAAAAATCGTTCTGTCTCGAAGTGTATTTTCTTGCCAACCGTGGATGACGTGTAAGCAAGTTCACTCGGGTCTCTCTCTCTCTCTCTCTTTCTCTTATCGCACGTGGGATAAGACGGCTTGTATCGGTTGGTTTAAGGTGAACCGAGGAGATGGTTGAGGGTTACATATAGGTAAAGGAAGGGGTATCCGCGATGCGGTCGTAACTCCTCGTACGTTCTGCACGGCTTACCAAACACCGTGAAGTTATATGTTACTTGCTTATGTGTTGGTACCGGTGTGTTTACAGCGAAGGGGTACATCACGTAGAGCCCGGAGGGTGAGGAGAGAGGAGGGATAGAGAGAAAGAAAGAAAGAGTGAGAGAGACGATAGCGTTCGAAGAAACGCGGATGGATATAATGTACAACCGGGAGAGCTTGAGCACTGTTGCACGTTGGGTTAAAGCTACACGTTATACGTTAGACGCATAAATATATAGCGGGAAGGGCGGTTCTATATAGCTCTCGCTCTCTTGTGTTCTTCGCCGTTAAAGGCTTATCGTTATTCCGCACACGTTGGTCGTTCGTCGCAGAGAGAAAGAGAGAGAGAGAGAGAGGGTAGTAAGCTAGCTATATGGCGAGAGCACAGGGCACTAACTACTCGCGTTACGAGTCAGCCGAGGACCTCGTCGGTAGATAAACAACGGGGAGCTGTTGGTACTAGAACGTTTTACCCCCTCGTCCTTCATTTCGTTTTTCACGCAAACCCTTCTCAACCTCTCCTACGTTTTCTCTCTCCCTCTCTCTCTCTCTCTCTCTCTCTCTGTCTCACCTTCGTCCGTCTCACCCCTTTGTCCACCGATGCTAGTAAGCACATCGAATTTGCATAGAAACGCGACCAACTTTGACTATTAGCCCGGGCGAGGACGGAAGACGAAAGAGCTTGGACGAGGCTGCTTTTGGTGCACCAGAATTCAATTACCAAAATGGCAAATCTCGGGAATCCTTAGCTCTTGGCGCGGGACGGGCAATTCTTATACACGATCGTGGTGTACGCGAGAGAGAAAGACGAAGAGTGCGTGTGTCTTTCTCTTTTAACCCACCCTCCTCCACCTCCTCCTCCTCCTCGCCATTGCCTCTCTCCATTTCCTTTCTGTGGATAGTCACGTCTATGGTAGAGTATTATACGTCTCTGGGAAAAGAGTCGGGGCTTTTGCGTAATGGGGCGAGCTACAGCCCGTTTCTTCTTCCCTCGAAGGAACTCTATGCAGACCGTGAAGCTCGACAACCGAGAGAAGATCACGGACGCTATTACCGAAATGAATATATTATGCCGGAGCGGTGAGACCGAGAACGGGGACTGTAGTGACGGAGTAAAAGTGTATAAGGTACGACAGCGTGGTCTCCTCCATTAAGACACCGACGTGTTATTTAACAACTTAACGTAACGGCGAATCAAATATTTTCTTTCTAGAAAAATAATAATTATTATCGTCGTCTAATTTTCTGCCGGAAAATAATTTCGAACGATCGTTTGTGATCCGTAAGAGGTTTCGTTTCTTTATATCATTATAATGGTAAATAAACTATATCTTTTGACGGAAGGAAAGTCGCGAGATGGGATTCGGAAAAGCAAGTAACGTTAATCGAAGTTCAGAGACGGCTCTTTCCACGATCATGTCTGATGCGATTAGGCGATCCGTTCGAAAGAACCCCGGGGTTAGGGGTAGTAGCAGCAGCAGCGGCAGCAGCCGCTCTGAAAGATCTCAAGAGTATGAAAGGGATCCGATCTTTCGCGTGTGCAACCTTAAGGCACGAAGTATTCACGCGCTATCTCCGTTCTCGTGCTCGTGTTATTCGCCGTAGACGAGGGGGAAAGGGAGAGAGAGAGAGAGAGAGAGCTTTTTATTCTCCTCTCTCGCCCGTACTTGTAAGCTCTCTTCGTTCCACACGCCGAAGCAACGAGAACTTCTTCGCGTCTTTGCTTCTTGAATGCGAGCGACGGCTCTTTTCACCAACTACTCCCATCATCCCTTATCCGCTAGCGCATCTGCGGCCTCATTTGCAGCCATATATGAACTTCGCCATCTTTTTCCCTCCCTCCTCTCTTTCTCTTTTTTTTCGTCTTTCATTCTCTTTTGTCGGCTCTTTTCCTCTCGCCTCGCAGCCTCCCCGGACTATGGGTGCCTCGATCGCCGTTACGAAACCTCTCGAATCTCTCTGCCACCCCTGTTCTATACACTTGTATATGTGTATATATATATATATATATATATGTATAGACTGATACGCGTCTACCCGCAGCATCTCTCGTCCTCGCTATCTCTAATCTCCCTGGCTTTTCGTAGGATCTCGATCACGCGCGAGAGGGAGAGACTTATGTATTTTATTTTCTTCTGGCAATGATGGCGATACGTGTGCCGGAACACACGTTTCTATCCACGACGTCTTTTACTAAACTTCTTGCCTTTTCGTACCCGACCTGCGATCACACATATACCAAAATCTCTTCGAGTATTCGTACGTTTTCATAATGAACTTTATATTTTAATCGTAATGATAAATTTCATTAAAAATCACGTAATTTATTTTGTAACGATAATTTTTCGGGAGAAAATTGTCATTGAGTTATTTTCCATTATGTTTATCGGTCTTCGAGCCAATTTAGCGAACCTCGGGCGAGATAGGACGGAGTCAACGATACACGCTCATCCCGATCGTTCCGAGGGCGCAGATGCTTTTACCAATGCGGGGTTTATATAGAAACGAGAGAGAGAGAGAGAGAGAGAGAGAGAGAGAGAGAGAGAGAGAGAGAGAGAGAAAAGAGCAACCATGCCGAACGGTAATCACCGAGTGGACGGCCTATCCTTTTCAGAAAATGGCTCTGTTCTCTGAACATTTCGAAGAACATAAAAGAGGCTCTCGTTACGCGCGCGATAACGTTATATTAATTCTCGTACGAAACGAGTCTCGTCATTACCCTTACGTACGTAAATGGTTCACAGAGAACGAAATAAAAGGGGACGAGTCAAATCGGTTTATACGAAAAGCGTTATAGTGACTCCTCGTCCTTCTCGCCAATCTCGAAGCACGGAACATTACGTATGCATTCACGATGTAAGCTTTGTCCATAATAGTGCCAGGACGAGAGCTCGACTTCGCAAGCGTTACAATCGAAGAAACATTTCAGACATTTTTCTTCAACCCTCCGGAACTCGCGAGGGAGAGAATTTGTCGCTAAAGAAACGAGAATGGAATCTCAGAAAGGAACCTTCGACCCTTATCCTCCGTTCGAGTATCTCGTTCACCTGCTAACTTCGAGTCTACGGAAATATTCGATATAAATAATTCGATGCAAACGTAATAACAATGATAAGAAGATCGTAACGATTCCGAGGCTGCGATAATATATATATATATATATATATATTAAGGGTATCAACGAGGTTGCAACGTCGCTTCGATAAGCCATAACAATTCGTTCTTCCAACTTCGTGAAACTTTCGTGCATCGCGATGGCTACACACGAGTTTTCAACGAGAGTTTCGCGTAAAGCTGGAGCGACACAGACACATACACACTGGAAACACGAGGCGTACGTCGTAAGAGTCGTAGACGGGTTAAAACTAATCCCGGGAGGCAACGCGCGTCGAGACGGTCACGCGAGCCTTTAAGAGGTTTAAGAATCCCTTTACGTACAAGGCCGAGAGCAGTTTCCGTTGGCTCGCATCGACGTTCGGACACGCGAAAGAGCGAACAAGAAGCTTCTTCACGGTGTTCTCTCGTCGTCGCTCCGCGCGCCATCTACCCCGTACTTTTTATCGCTCGTCTCGCGTGTGTGTGTGTTTTTGTTCTTTCTTTCTCTTTTCTCTTCTTCGTCGATCCTCGTTTCTTTCGTCTCCTTTGTAAGGAAGCTCGCGCGCGTTTCCGCTCGAACTTCGTCGATTAAGAGAAACTTGGCGAAGGTCGAAGATGCTGCGCGGACCGGGAGTTCGAGAGCCTCTTGGAGAGAGAATTCTCGTCCCCTTTCGTCTCCTAGCGGAGTCACAGCCAGGAAACTCCACCCCTTTGCCTCCCTCGTTCACCGACCAAAGTTGAGTCTCGATCCCGTCCAAAGCCCGTCGCGTTGTACGGAAGGGTGCGCGACAGTCGACCACCGAGCGGAGCTACTCGGAGCTCCCTTCGACGACTTTCGAGCGAGCGACGAGGCCGTCGTTGTGGTTTGTTTTAAATATTCATTTCGAGACCGGTCTCTCCACCACTTTAACGTCCTCCGACGTTATCCGCGGCGCAGACAGACATTTCCCCCGACCCCGACTTCGAGCTTCTCGAGGCCCACCATGGATTTCTTTTTTTCTTTTTTTTCTTTTTTTTTTCTTATTTTCTATACCCCTACAAGTGCAATTTTCTAGGGGTGTATATGCATGTTAATGCCGACGACGATAGCCACCCCATGAACTCCGTTCCATCGTCTGGCGCAGCCGAGATTTAATATTTATTTCGACGATCAATTTTCCACGGTTATTACGAGTAGACGAGGACGCTCGACGAGGAAAGGAAAGAATTCTTCGGTAAAACGTTCGCAACACGTTCGAACGCTCGAGAGAAAAAGCCAGGTGATACGGGTGCTTGACACGTACGAGTCGTTAAGATGAAAGAGTATCACTTACTCCCGGTACACACGGTTTATTTTCATCCAAACCGGATATGGCCGTAAGAAAAAGAAGGTTGCGTGGTAGGGGTTGGTAGGTGGGCGTTTGCTCGACGATGAAGGATACAGGCTCGAGACCGAAGGACCTTATCGGGTCTCGGGAGAGCTTGCGATCGAGCGTGCGCGCTGACCGAACCGAGCGCACCTTCGCTTCCTCCGATCGTTCCGCAATACTTCCCCACCCTCTAACCTCCGCAAAAGTAACTAACCCAACGTCATAAAGTTCTTTCGCGTGTGCCGTGGCCCGAATTGTTCTCTTTTTCTCTCTTTTGCCCATCAGACGAGCATCATTCTTCGAAGTATTAAAGAAGGAAGCGACATCCTCCGCTGTCTCTCGGCCATATTGGCTTCGAGAGAGAGAGAGAGAGAGAGAGCCAACCTATGGGAAATCGAGGGAGAGAGAAATTGCTCGCAGAGACGGATTAAAGCGGCTTTCTTTGACGAAAGCTCGACTTCAAGTCCGGCCCGTAAAGACTTCCGGTGCTCTTCTTTCGTCTCGTTCTTCTCTCCGGGGACCGAAGCCGGTCCTTTTCGCAAGATCGACTCGTCGCCAAATTACTCGTTCGTTCTTACGTCCCAACCTGTCTCCTACCGGGATCGAATCTTAAAAGCGCAATAAAAAGCACCAACGTCCACTACACGCTCTGGTCGGACTTTTATCGCTCCTTTTTTTTTCTTTCTTTCTTTCTTTCTCCTCTTTTCTCTATCTTACTCTACTTCTTTTCCACTCTTCTTCGATCCTTCTACGATCGAACATCTATAAGTAATTGATCAATCGAGTTCGATACTATTAAACGCGACCGTTGCGCGGAAACTACATCGCCTGCTTTTTTTTCTCCTCGAGAAATGTGGAGAGTGCGTTGCTGCACAATAAGAAACATTTTTTTCATCGTTTTTTCGTCTTGTTAATTCGTATTACGAGCGAAGATTCAATTTTGCTTCAATTTTATCTTGGAACTAATAAAAAAATATATATAAAAGCGATAAGCTTAAAAATAATAGGAACTTCAATTGTCATTGGAAATAATTAATTTTCTCGAATTGCTTTTTGGCTCGGAAATATATTGTAGTGACTGGTTATAATCGCTAGATGGAGCCACCTCTATCAATTTACTTCAAATTCCAACATTATTTCCGGCTGAGAGAGTTCGAAACGTGCTAAGCTGGGTGTTGCGTCGATTTGTTGCGTCGCATATATATCTGTAGCTATAGTCGTTATGTTCAAACATATATCTATATATACTTTTAAGACAAGCCGGAAGATAATTTAAGAAATAAATCGATAATACATTGTTTCAACATTTGATCTTGTATTTCAGTCGGAAAAGAGGGTCGAGACGGAGAGTAAAGGTCTGAAACGGGCAAAAAGCTTCGTAGAAGTATCGTTATATATTCGTCTTTGTAGCTTTGCGTGCTATTTTCAACATAATATCTCCGACGACTATCACCGTTTCACTTCTTTTCTCTCTCTCTCTCTCTCTCTCTCTCTTTCTTCATTTACAACCTCCTTTTGCTTACAATCACCATTCGCAGGGTCGAATGTTTTGTAAAACTCCTCGGTTCGGCTTGCGCACGGCGAAGAAATTAATCTCTCCGCAAGCTATCGTTTTTTTCTTTTTTTTTGCCTCATCGATATATACATATAATCCGTCCGTCTCTCTTACGATCAAGCGTCGGTACTAACTTTCATCCGGTTGGTAAACACACTATATACCCCTCTTGGGTTCTCACGATAAACAAGTTATTTCCTGTAAGCTTTCCACGTCGCTATTGCGTGAGTTATAACGAGCAATAAGCAGCCAGGGGCCCGTCTCGTTCGCTCTCGCTGTTTTTCTTCCACTCCATTTTCGCCCCCGAGACTGAGAATGACGTAATGAGATAATCCTAAGCGAGATTGGCAGATTAATTGGTTATCAGCCAATAAGGCGGGGCCGTGCACGCGTTACCTCTCTTGCTTTACCGCTCTGTACACACGCGCGTATTATATATCTATGTATAGATCGCACGTCGATCTTGGCCACAACATTTATCCATCGCAGAGAGAGAGATAGACAGAGAGAGAGAGAGAGAGAGAGAGAAAGAGAAAAAGAGAGAGAGAGAGAGGGGATGGAAAGGTGGGAGGGTGAAAGAGAGAGAGAGAGCGAGAGAGAGAGAAGGGAGAGAAGGAGGTGGGAGAGGAGAGGGTCGCACGCAGCGCGTAGCTACTCCACTTCCAGCAGTTTCCTGTGATTGGCACGTTATCACGCTACCTCTCAGAGATCTTCCATTCCCTCCCACCCCCTGAACTCACCCCCGGACGTACCCAGCGCGCGCACACCCCCGTAATCTCTCAGTCGGTGTATGGGCCAGGGCTGAGAACACCGCGCCGTACACTTCCACCTACTCCTTCGTTTCGTCTCTGTCAATTTCTCTTATCTTCCCCGAGGCCTTTCCTACACCCCCCCCCCCCCCCCCCCCCCCCCCGCCACCTACCCACATCCCTACCTCTTCAGCCAGGACTCGTAGCTCCGTCGCTACGAGCACTCTTCGTTCGCCTCGGTGCGAGAGTCGTTCGCCTTACGACTCTCGCACGCCTTCGACCCTCCTGACACTCCACACAACCCCCCCCCCCCCCTCCACACCCCCTATCAACCCCATTTCTTCGTTCTATTCTTTCTCTGGAATTTCACCTCGCTACTTTGCTCCGGTTGAGTGGAAAAAATCCGGGTGAAATCCTCGCTCGCGTTTTAACGCTAATGCTCATAATTGCTGGAAATTTCGCATCGAAACGGCAATGCTGGAATATGAAATTTCCGAGAGATTGTTTATTAAGAGACAGGCGCTTGGAATAATCGTCGTGAAAACGAGTCGGAGACCGAAAGGTATATTTTCGTTGGCAATTTTTCGTGCGATTTTCTTACGGCGTAAATGATGATCGTGCCGGGTTACCAATTTGGAGGTGAAACTTGATATTTTACCGCTGGAATAACACGAACGTCGATATTTCCCGAACTTGAGAGAAAGAGAGAGAGAGAGAGAAAGAGCGTGGGGTCGAAATTCTGAGTTCGAAGGTAGGGAGTTCGTTCGATGATGAGAGTTGATAGCGAGAGTGAAGAATAGAAGGATTAGGCATGTATTATGTAAACCCGTAGTTTCAGGGCGCATGTAGCGGGTACTCCTGAAGGGATTAGGCAGTGTACCCGAGGAGAAAGGTTTTCCCAGTCAAGAATGGTGCTAACCCCCGAAATTCGACTCCGTACATATATATATATATATATATACGTGGTGTAAGTATATAGATATATTACGTCCTCGACCCGCACACCAACTAGATGTGCTGCCTACTGTTTCAGTCGCCACCACCAACCCCGCGCGCCAACCCCCGGCTTGCCGATCAATACGACCCCAAACCCTAGTTCGCGCATTTCCAAACCAAGTTTCCAGCCCGGTGGCTCTGTCTGTGCTTGCTCTATATACAGAGGGGCTGGGCGCACGATGGCCCCAAAAATCCTCCTCGTGCATCGCGAAAGACCGTGAATTTTCCAAAGTTTCCATCCGCGCAAAATTTCACCCTTCTCGCAAAAAGAAAAAAAAACGACGTCTCGTAAAATTCGTACCCATTTTTACGATAGAAATAAAAAAAAAGCTCGAGTCGCAGTATGGCCAAGGGCTTGAATTTAAAAAATTTAGAACAAGAACTTCATAAAACCGTGGAAGAAAATTTTTTTTTAAATAAAAAAAAACATACATAGCCTTTTATCGGTGAAATCTGCGGTGTAAATTTCGAACGTGCTGTACCTACCCAGGAAAAAATGCTCGTATCGGCTGCATATCCGTAACGTTGAAAATGTTCTGCACCGGAACAAAAGTTTGGGGCGGGGGGGTTGAAAAATAAACAATAGCAGACGCAGCTAGGAATTTTGAACTCGAAGAGAGAGAGAATAACCCATTATACGAAGGGTCCCTGTACGTGGAAATGTAGAAACGTGCAATTAGCTCGAAAGAAAAGCCGGACTTGTGTATTAACTTATCTCGTACGTGTGTATATAATTCCGTAGGAACGGGCTCTGACGCAGGAAACTGTAAATAACATTCCGAGGGTATGGTTGGCCCCGTCGTATATCAGTTGGAAATATACGCAAGCGTATACACGTAAGAGAAATCCCTAGCTGGCCTCTTTCTTCTCTCTCACACACACATAGAGAAGACGTCCTTGTGTTCAATCCCTCTCCTCCTGTTCCTCCCCTCTCTGACCATATCCTCTCGTATACCAGCATGGAACGCAAGGTTTGTTCTCTGGTGCGAGGGCGCAAGTTGCCTGCTCTCTCTCTCTCTCTCTCTCTCTCTCTATATATATATATATATATACCTCGGATAGGAAATGAGATCGCGCTCTTCCTACCCGACGCTCTATTTGTTTCACCGTCGGACGTACATCTCTTCTCTTCTGCCAGGAACAAGCGCATTTTTCCTCATTCTTTCACGATTTTCTTTTGCGGACTATTATTGTTACCTCGCGTATTCCCCTTTTCTCTCTCACTTTCGCGTACCGGAGATAATAGCTTTATGATTTCTTCCGGCAGGGATGCTTCGGGGTTAAACAAGAAATAAGATAATTGTTGGCGAAATGAGAAATGAAATTCCAAGGGATGAAAAGAAAAAAAAGAAAAGAAGGAGAAGAAGAAGAAGATGAAGGAGAGAGTCCGCGAAAGGCGAAACCGGAGGATTAATCTCGTCTTACGTTGAAATGATTCGTGTTTGGGGAAATTTTACTTCATATCGTCGAGCCATAATCGGTATCCTCGCCTCGGCCCTCTTTTCGCGAACTTTCACTGCGATAAGACGCGCTCCGGCGTTTCTACCTTTCACTTGCTATAGCAACATCAAACGGGATATATAGACATGTGTGCTTTTATATAGCTATAATTGTAGCGAGAAACTTTCGCACACTACTCGTGGTGAATTTCGAAGCAATTTCTTGTTGCCACCCGTCGCTCTTCCACCAGAAACTTTGGATTTAATTTATAACTAGTCGAGAACATTCTTCCCTCTCCATCTTCTCGACCCACCCCTATCCCCTATTCCCCTCCCTCTTTTTTCTATTTTCCTCTCACTCTCACTTGAGTTTCATCTCATGCAGGAAGCGAAAACGGATAGCTTTACGGTTCTACACTAATGTTACTGACAATGCTCTCAGCACTGACGGAATATGTGCGTACCTTCATCCTGTACAGAGTGTTCCACGATAATCCTTCTTACATAATTTCTCGTTCTCGTTTCTCACTTTGTTGCACGATACATCGTTTATCGATAACAAAAATAACGAGTCGCTATAATTTTTAATTTTATTAGTCGGAAAAGTATTCGAAAGATTAAATAATTCAAGAGGTAATTTTTTTTCTAACTTACCGATATTTGAGAAAAATATTCATCGTTGAGAAATAAGTATATATATATATATATACTTTCGAAAGCAGTGGCTCATGCATTATATTCCCGTTTTTATCGCGTTTCGCGCGAAGGGGATGAGTAAAGAAAGGAATAAGAGAGAAGAAGAAGAAGAGGAAGAAGGAGGTGGAGGAGGAGAAAAAAAGTGTCGAGATAGAGGGAGGCCGGATCCTCTAATCTGTTATCGTAAAAATCCTGCTCGTTCGCCGTCGTGTGCCAGCAGGCGGGCGATAGAGTCAGAGTGAGAGGGTGCAAGGGGAGGGGTGGCTTTACATTCAGCGAGGACAGCTACGAGGGAGCGAGAGAGATGAAAAAAGAAATCGCGTTGGAAAAATAGAGCTGATTTTGCGGGAAAGAGAGAGAAAAAAGATCGAGCGAGAGGGGTTGTGCAGCCTCTTTTTCGACGATCCCTCTCGCGTCACCCCTCGTGAGATGGAAGAGTATCAATATCACGCTTCACTGCCATCGCCACTCTCCGTATACCGCTCGTCTCTTTTCTCTCTCTCTCTCTCTCTCTCTCTCTCTCTCTCTCATTCCCTCTCCTGCACTTTTCCTCTTCGACTTCCGCGCCTTCTTCCCTTTTATTATCGGCTTGGGAAAAAAATAATCTTGAAACAGCCGAGGCGGCATCCTGTACCCGAGGCAAAAAATATATTTGCGCGGGCAAAGTCGAATTTACGCTAGCTCATCAACCTGATGGCGACACAAATGTACCGCGATCGTTAATTTTCCAATGGTGATTTCTTTTTAACATCCCCCGTGGAGAACGCCGAGGGAAAGGTTTTTTTTACTATTTTATTTTACGTCATTTTTTTGACGTCTCATTTTCTTTTTTCTTTTTATTAGCGAATACTCATTATCGCTTTATTATACGATAATTGTTGAAAAGGAGGAGACGATATATTTCCAATCCCATTTTTGTTCTCCTCGCTCTCGCGTGTACGATCTTCGAGGGGTGGGCAAAAATCACAGTGAAAGTCTGCGCCCTACCGATAACGAAATAGGCAGTCAATTTTTTTCCCTTCGCGCGTAGGTCTTAGATAAAGGGCGCTGGGTTCACGCGTATTGCGCGACATCGGGATAAGAAAAGGGGAGGAAGAATAAAGAAGAAATCGAAAAACAAAAAAAAATTTCATCTTTTCCATCTGGACCTCGGGTTTCTTTTTCTTCGTCTCGCGTCTCCTCGAGACTTACGAGAGAGTCTTCCGTAAAAGTTAGAGGGTGAAACTTTTTTTTTTTTTCACGGCTTATGCTTCGGTCCGGCCAAATTGTTTCCATCTTGCCGCGGAAAATCGTGCGTTCCCCTCGGGCGCGCTTCCCGTTCGTATCTTCTTTTTTTGTCCAGAAATGGGGATGAAAAAAATGCAGGCCTGCCCGTACCTACGTTCGATCATGCGTAAATTCATATTAAGGGTGAGAAGGAGGGGGCGCGACGGAGAAGAATCCAGTGAGAAAAAAATCGCCCGATAGGCACGTAAAGCGCTGCGGATGAGTAGCGCGCAGAGGGGTGGTAGAGGTGGAATTCGCGAAAGCTTCATGCACCACGTAACACGCGCTCTCGTTCTGCCGGACGAATCGGCGAAGAACGGACGACGGGGATTTTTTTTCGAGGGATGAAAAATGCGGAATTTTATTCGACGGTCATAACGCATGAAATGGGGAGAGATCCGAGAATATACATATACGAGCACACACACACACACACACACACACACACATATATATATATTAGCAGAATCCCCATTTATTATATATATATATATATATATATAATAAATAGGGATTTTGCTAACCGTCAGTCGGTGTAGCAGCATTTTGTACGTCACGTGGGAAAAATTGAAAGGTATTATATTACAGTACAAGTACCTATATTATGCGAGTCCGAAGGGAGTTTTTATTACGTGCCCGAAAAATATTATAAACCCATAAAACTACTACATACACTCGCGCGGTAGTTTGCTATTTTTTTATTTCTTTCTTCTTTACGATGGACATGTTTACGTCGTGCCGTCGTTTATGGACATAGTTACATTTCTTATTTTCTTTTTTTATATTTTATTGAACCGAGTATTCCGAACATCGCAAAAAGGCTATGGCGGAAATTACCTCGAAGCTCGAGTAAAGTTGATATCGAGTAAATACTGCGAGAGAGAGAGAGAGTGAGAGAGAGAGAGAGAGAGACAGGATAAAAAGTTCGTACACCACCCTCGTTATCATGAACAATTTCGAAAGGGACGAATGTAATTAGAGGAAGAGAAACAAAAAAGAAAAACGAGTTCCGCACCGTAGAGCCGGGAGATAGACATTTTTTTCCGCATCGATGAACGCTTCAGTTTTCTTCCGCTGTTTATTTTCACTGTATTTTTTTCGCGTTTTTTCTTGTTTCTTTTTTTTTTCTTCTTCTTTTTTCTATGCGAAACGCGCGCTCGAAAACCGGGAACCTCGTCGAGCTCTCGCTCGCTTTCTCTTTCATCCTCTCTGTCTCTCTTTTGCCAGCGTTCTCAAGGAGTTTCCTCGACGGCACATGGCGCTGGGCAAACTCTCTATTTCTTGTTTTCTCTCGCTTCGCCGTAGAAACGGAGCGCTCTCACGCTTGCAAATTAAAGGCTCGTCGAGAATCGGGACCAGCCAAGTGAGTATAAGCGTGAGCGTCAAGAGAGCCAACGTGGAAAGACGATGGGGAACTTTTTGCAAAGTGTACGGAGGGGTTTGAGAAAATGAGAGGGTGGCGAGGGTGGTGAGGGGGTGGCAAGATGGGGGGTGGCGGCGGGGGAGGGGAGAGAAAGAAAAAGATAGAGAAAGGGTGAAGAGTACACGAGAGGACGAAGGAGCCCAGCGTCGAAAAGGATTCGGTCTCTCGGAGTTTCCATCCCTCTCCCTCCCCCAACCCTTGATAGTAGAAAACGAAAGTATACACGCTTCTCTCCCTTCCCGGTAGCGTCGAATTTTCCAAAGCTCCGTTCTCTAGCGAAACCTCTCAAAATATTACGATTATCCGGGCAGAAATTTTATCGGGAAGCCGCACGTTCTATTTCTTTTTCCCTCGGTGAAACGATTTTTTTTTATTTTCCTCAATTTTATAGCGATAATTTTTTTTTCCTACCAGCCGTCTCGAGCTTTCTGGATAATTTTCCATCGAGTAATAATTGTAAAATCCGTACTATAATACAATTAGATAAATTCCCTCTCGTATACGATTCTTTTTCTTTCTTCTCCGACTCGTTTCTGGCACTAAAGAGGAGATGTAAACGATTACGTTGGCAGAGAATTTTAACACAGAGTTAAACGTTGAAGGTCTCTCGCAAGGCTTATCCTCCGAGCTTTCATTTGGCGAACCTCATCCCCTATCTCCCTACCCTTCGCTGCTATTATCAGGAGCCTCGTGCGTATATAGCGAGCTTTCGTTTTTTTTTTTTTTTTTTTTTACTCTCGATGACATAAATTGCTGAATTCTTTATGTGGCTCTTATACGAGGGAAGCCGCCGTCGTGGCTCGACGAGAGAGAAAGCACACGGTAGATTTTCGTCGGTGAATTAAGCTCGCGGAATATTATCCTTTAATAAGGAAGATTTCAGTTCGGTCTCATTGAGAGGGGTTTTCCCCCATTCTCTTAACTTTCGCGTTTGCTCCGTCCCCAAATATATATATATATATATATATATTCATTTATATATGTAGAGAAAGCTCTGCGACTGGATAAAAATCTCGGTGGAAACGAGACACGGTTGCGCCCGGACGTCGAGAGAGACAGATTGTCAGCGTTATTATCTCTTCTCTTTGTCCCCCGTTTTATTTTTCTTGGCCACGTCGTAAATGAACTAGCTTTCTCATTGTCTCCGTCCTCGACTCGTTCCCTCTCTTTCTCTCTCTCTCTCTCCCGACTTTCGTTAGGAATTAAACGAATTAAAAATTTGAAGTACGAATTGTTATTTCGCGAGTCAGCATTTTTTGTTTGTTTGTTTTTTTTTTTTGAAAAATGTGCAACAACTTTTCATCGAAACGTTGTCTTGTTCTTGACCGAAATAAACGAGAATATGAAATTGCGGTACGAATATATCGCCGAGACACGGCGGGGTATCATTGCTGTTTGCTTTGAATATAAATTCGTTGCGTGTACCGCGAATATTTTATTCGCCGCGTTACGTGTCAAATTGGGCACGTAACATATCGCACACACGCGACGTGGATGATAGTTGGGCCTCCGGTTTATCGATTCTCGCAGAGGGCAATGCACAGAGATATCATCCCCTCCCTCGCCTCTCCCTGTCGCCCGTGGTTGCTGTAGGTCAACCGGATAAGCCCCTCTCGTTGATATATCGCGAGAAAACCTTTAGTTACGCACCATAAATAATAATGACGAATTTATCGCGAATTATTCTCGGTGGCTGTTTCGAACGCACATTGCTTTTATCTGGGACGCGGGGTTATTTTATTTGTGCTCTATGTGGGGGAGAGAGAGAGAGAGAGAGAGAGAAACAAAAAATTAGATCGTGGTAAAACCGGAAGAGCGATTTGCGCGGAACGTCGTTCGAGTTGACCACAGAAAAAAGAGAAAGAGAGAAAGAGAGAGAGAGAGAGAGAGAAAAGACAGTAAATTTGAGTGGATTGTTCGCTGAGCGCGACGTGCCAGGATGACCGTTAAGCACAAACGTGCTATATCGATCGTACGTGATGTATCGAAGCGTTAAAAGAGGATCCTGAGATTACGGGGATGCCAGAGAGAATTGTGTACACCTCGGTTATACGTCTCTCGAACGAGACAGGATGTCCAGCTTATACTCGAAAAATCTCCCCCGTGGCTTTTGCCCGTGATGTTTCGCGCGACTAATGCACCAAACGTCAAACGCGTTAACGTTATACCTTCGATATTATTTATCATTATTACCATCATCATTATTTTCGTATTATTTTACACGCAGATTTATTTCAAAATATTTTTAAACATAATTAAAATATGGAAAATCAAAAGAAGGGGTTGATTTCGTGGTTAAATTATATTTTCATGACACCGTGAAATTCACCCGGGATATATTTTACGCTCGACTCTACGAATGGTCGCTTAATATTCAGTTGCCGATATGGGATACATTTTTTCTCACGTCCATTGCGAGAGTCGTAATTATATGGAAATTTATTAGAATTATCGAGCTCATTATGAGCCACTTCAGCGCATATATCCAGCCAAAGTGGGGATGAAGTGGTGGGAGGGAGAAAAGAACAAAGTTCTCATCACGAGTATGCGGTCGGGGGTTGTTTCGAACGAGAAAGAAAGAAATAAAAATGAAACGTGAAAGAGAGAAAGAGAGAGAGAAAGAGAGAGAGAGAGAGGGGGAGGGAGAGTACGACGCAACAAATCCGCGTGTCGAGAACGTGCAGAGCCTACGAATAATCAACCTTGTCTGTCTCGATATAATATCTACAAACCGAGACGTGTCCCTCCACCCCTCTCGCGCGCACCAACCTTCTCTTTCTCTCTCTCTCTCTCTCTATATATATATATATATATATATATATATATAGGGTGGCCACCGGGCGCTAAAGGATATCTGCATAATATGCATTGTACGAAGAAGCGCCAGAAAACCACAAAGATAGGCTCGATTCACTATTTGCCAAGTTCAACACGACCGAACTGTGCGCACAATATTAATGAATCGACTTATTATTCGTAGCAACTCGTCGCGCAGGATTATTATTTTGACGCGACAGGTTCCTCTCGCTTCGTTCGTTCCCTCCTCCTGCTCGTCGTTCTCGCGGGTTCTGCTCGTGAAACTTTTCCCCACAAACTTTCCGTTGGCTAGCCCGTGAAACGAATATCGAATTTTCTCGCGCAGCGTTTCTCGTTCGGGTAGGGAGACAATATCGTTATAGATAATGAAAAAAGAAGGATAGAACGTCCGTTTAATTTCATTTGTTCGAGTTCTTCTCCCGTAGACGTTCGACAATTTCTCCCAATTTTCGAAGCTGTCTCACGATCGGGAGAATAATCGCATCGAGACGGGCTCGAGAGAAAGAAAAAATCTGTAATTTTTCCGTTATCTTTCTATATTAAAAAAAAAAAAAAAAAAAAAAATGGTAACGTTAACGATCGAATAATTCACGAACTATCACAAAATGAAAGATGTCCATATTTGTATCTCGGTGGAATCGCGACATTGACGATGCTCTCTCTCTCTCGTAGTACACACGTCCGTCATTTTTTTCGTATCCATTCCGCGTCAGAGACACAATGCGGACAATGACTCGGCGTTGCACGCTACTACGCGTAGTCCTATACAGGATGGCGAGAGTACGAGAAAAAAAATGCCAGTAACAGAGGGCAAAGGGTGGGACGCACCGGAAACGCGAGAGAGGACGATGGAAACGAAACCGGGTGAAAGAGAGAGAGAGAGAGACAGACAGACAGAGACAGAGCCAGAGAAAAAGAGAGAAAGAACGAGAGAGAGAGAGAGAGCGCGGACGGGTGAAATTCGTGGTCGATGAACGAGACAGAGAGCGAGAGAGGGTTGAAAAGTATAGACCGAGTCTTGCAGCAGTCCGAGCGTTATACCACGGGGCACAGGACGACGAGGGACCAACAGAGAGAACGTGGATTTTTTTTCCATTAGCTTTTTATTTCGAATTCACAATGGACCTTGCGGCACAATGCTGCGGTGCTTGGCCGTTAACACAACTAACCTTGGGCAGGGAGGGTGAGGATGGGGAGAGCGAGAGAGCGAGACTGTACAATTCGTTTCGTGTGCGCACCGCTTTGCTCTTTTGCTTCTTTGCATTTTTCGGTTATTCCGAAAAAAAGAAAGAGAGGAACTAAACAAAAAAATGGAAAAACCACCCCCGGCTCCATCCTCTAGTGAGCTATCGGGCAAAATGGAACAAGGGCGCTTTGCCAAAACGAGTATCTGTATGATATTATTGATCGGGGTTACGTTGCACAAGTTTGTATGCGTACGTCTGTGTGTGTGTGTGTGGGTGTGTATACGTGTGCGCGCGCGTGGTCGTAATGAGAGCTGATTGATTCGACGGATGAGTGAAGCGCGAGGGTTTGGGGGCTTTAAATTTATTCGTGAATATCTACATCTGAGGAGAAGGGTCGGGGGGGGGGATGGGTATAGTCTCGTCGGTATTCTCAATGCTCCGGACCCTCTCGGGTAAGCGCTAATGGGTAGCTAGTGCTCATCAACGATCGCCGCCGTCGAGACGACCAACAGCGAAAAGCGGACGACTGGGAAACTGCACGAGGGTTCAACACACGAAAGGGGTAGATAGAGAGAAAGACAGAGAGAGAGAGAGAAAGGGTTGGTTAAACGGGAAATCCCCTGGATATTGCGAGGCAATGCGATGGGAATGATTCAACGCGGTATACGGTGAGAGCGTACATTTACCATTTGCCAGCAACGCGGTGTGTACACAAGGTACGCCGTACTGTTGAGCTGCTATTTCTGAACATATTTCCAACACCTCGAAATCACGTATGATCCGTGTGAATGTGTGTGAATGTATGTGTGTGCGTGAGGGAGAGAGAGAGAGAGAGAGAGAGAGGGAGAGGGATGTTGGTTCGAAATCCTAAAACGAGTTTAAGGGTTAGTCTGCAACACACCTGTGTTACATAGTAGGATCGTTGAAAACACGTCGACCGGGATAAAGCGCCCGGTCTCTCGTATGGCGATGTGGCCAGAGACCTATAGATGTATATATATATATATATACGATACGTAAAACAAGAATACAGGATGCAACTAGCGGATAGAAACCACCGCGGTTGTACACAAATAAAACTGCGCGGGTTCAGAAAAGCGAACATTGCCTATTTGTAAGAGGGACAGAGGGAGAGAGATAGGGAGGGAGGGGGAGAGAGAGAGAGAGAGAGAAAGAATTGGTTCGGCTATTCCGATCCAATTCCGTCGACGCGCTTGAACTTTTTCATCCCCCTTTTTTGTTTTATCGCATTCCAGGAATGATTTTTTTTCGCCATTTCTTTTTTTTTTTTTACAGTAAAACAAGAAAAGTAAAGCCGACTCCGGTTCTCGAGAGACTCTGTAATTTGTCAGAGCGAGAGTCTCGTACGTATCACATTACGCCGCTTAACCGCGCGACATTCTCACCATCGTCGTTTTCACTGACTATCCTCTTATCCTCGCGAGCTAGCCGGGCATCCTGTCTTTGATGAATTTCTATAACTCGAAGGGAGAGGTCGGCAGTTACCCGGCGCGAATTACAGGTCGAGTCCACAAGATGGAAACGTTTCGTGAAAAAAAGCTACTGCGACACTCGGGAATCTCCAGTGGAAGGTACGCGACGTCGAGCGTGAAGCTTTTCTTTCCGGTTCTCGGATCTTTTTTTTCCTTTCCATTCCACCCCCCCCCCCCTTTATGCTTTTTTTCCCACCGTCGCTTTGCCGTGGTCGTGGCAATGTAAAAGTGAATTACGTAGACGCGCTAGTCCCTTTCTTTCCCTCTCTTTTCTATATATATATATATATATATTCTAGTATACACGAACGTACGAGTAGTGCAGCGAGGGGGATGAGAGAGTGTAGCGAGGGCGTTATTCACGCGAGCACGCGCCATTTCGGGAATGTCCTTAGCCTAACGAATGGCTTTAATTTCACGCTACGTGGCGATTCCTCTCTCGTTGCTCGTAGTCCTCTCTCACTCTTGAAGAGAGTGGTAGGGTGGTAGGAGAACTGCGAGAGGATCTCTCGTCGGGACCTCCGGGTACGTTCGCGGTCACGAAAAGTCGTTTTCACCGGATGCATGCTTCCAAACGACTATGCTCGCCGCTCTATATATATCGTATACCGCGTATAGATATATTCAGAGCTTATTTCTCGCTGGCTTTTCTCGAGTATTCTCACGGATCGGCGCGGAATATTAATTATGATTTCAATTAGCAGCAATGCCCTGGCATAGCCACTAAGACGCACACCGGGATATCAACGCAATGCCCGGGGCGTTTCGCGCTCTCTCTCTCTCCCTCTCTTTCTTTCTCTTTCTCCGGTACGACCCTGTATTTGGCAGTTGATGGCCTCGAGGCTTTTATTTTCATCCCTTCGAACGAACTACCCTCGAACAAGTGTTCCGAACGCTTATCCGGTACACGCCGGCACATTGCCTCGAAGGTATTTTTACGCAAGTTCGCGAGTTCGTTGCTAATCGTAAAAAGATCTTGTGCCAGGCTCGAGAATGAGTACGAGAAAACGAGAGAAAGAGAGAGAGAGAGAGAGAGAGAGAGAGAGAGGGCGAGAGGGAGTACGAGGGGTGAGTGAGTGATAAACGTGTTTTTTTTTTCATTCGCTGGCTCAGCAGTTTCTCGCCGGAATGCGAAAAGAGAGCGACGTTTGAGGTAGGAGGGTGGGGCAATTTGTAGTCGCACTGACACCCCTTGATAAAGGAGAACCCGCGACGTATATATACCAATGATGTTTGGCCTGTAGCCGTTTTAATACTAAACGAGCTCCTAAAGTCTCGTTAACTCGTACGTAAAATGTGTTCTCGTTCTATTTAACGATGGCTAATCGGGATCGTGACCCCGATCTGCGGCTGTGTGCTTAATTCTACGTTGATTATAGTCGTGCGGTCTCGACGGACGATCTCGAACACACTCGAAAAAGTCACCGCCCAACTCTCGTTAGCGTTAACGGTGTCCACGTTAGTTCGGGTTTATCCACGATGATCTCGGGATATTTGTCGTCAACGAGAAACCAACTATCGTACTCGAGACCATTTTTTGTTTTGGTTCGTTACGAGGTCGATCGAGAATTCATTAAATTCCGAAAATCAACATATATCGAGAAAAATATCGATACCGAAAAGTCATTTCGATTCCTCGTTCCGCGCTTTCGGCTATGCGTCGAATTTTCAACGCGTATAGAGGGACGAGTGTCTGTCGAGGAGGGGTGAGACGAGAAGGTTGCCGAGTGACGGCTGGTGGTATTTTTTTCCCCAGGTTTATAATGCCATGCGTCCCGATCAGTATTCGACTGAAGCCAATATATCGAGGAGCTAACCCGATGCCGAGGCTCGCCCGATGTGAGAGGCGTGCCAGACGAATTTCCATAGAGGTCTCCGGTGCTCTTTCGCTGCGGACGATATGGAAATGTGCAACTGAAAAACAAGCGAGAGAGCTTCGTGAATGTAGAGGGTTGGTTTTGGTTCCTGGGGGGGTTGTAGGGGGATGAAGGGTTTTGCAAAGCTTCATCGTCGTCGATATAGACGGGTCCGTTAAAGTTCGGAGTGTATCCATCCGCGAACCGGATCGAAATTCCCACCGAACCCACCCCAAATGTCGCCTAATTCCGAGGGGCTTGTTTTGACCAGGAAACTTTCAACTACGAACTCATTCGCTCTCTTTAGCTCGTTGATATGCCCCGTAGCATGAATATAAAACGTCTACCAAACCTCCCCCGTTACTTATACATATTTATAAAAAAAAAAAAAAGAAAAGTTTTTCGCGAGGTTGTTTTTTTTTTCTTTACCCGGAGATATAAACATTCTACGCGTAGGAGGGTCGTATACGTAGCACGTGAGAAGGGAGGGTTATAAAAAATTCAACGAAGATTGGATTTACAGTCGGACAAACGGGGGGGGGGGGGGGCGCGCGCGGAGGGAGGTAAGTACCCTCGTACTCTCGTAGAAAATATAACACCTTCGCGCGACATTATTGTCCGCCTTCCCTATCAAAAGTCTAGCCAAGAAAAACGCAGCGACGCGATCGCGTTTTCCGACGACGAGAAGCAGGCTCCGCACTTCCGGCGAACAATCGATGGTGCATGTTCGTGCTACCGGGGGTGGCAGGCACGCGTGCCGATAAGTTTCTCACCAGGCGACTCAGGTGTGCCTGGAACGTGTCGTTGTAGCTTTTCCCTTCACCGAGGGCGTGCCGGGGGGTTGACTGTCGCGTGGTAAAAACTCACCTCGAAAAGGATGCTCTTCGTTCTACCACGTTGGTGAGAACAAAATAAAGGAAAATTACGTTCTTTTCGTTAGCAGCCAGGGGTTGGATAAAATTGGCTCGGTCATATCGAGGTCACAGCAACACGTGAGCTATCAAGAATTTCTCGCGCGTGCGTGTCGTTCTATCCATCCCCCCACCTCTCAATCTGTGTACGTTGCCGCGTTGTGATAAAAGCACAAGTCTCGTTCGATTATATTTCTCAGGCTTTTCGATACGCATAAACACACGTGCGGAAAAACACGCGCGTCTATGAGGTCCCGACTTTAACGAGCAAGAGTTGGCTAGTTCCGATCGATGTCGCGAGCCACAAACCATCCCCTGTTCTATTCCACGCGCATTACGTATATACCTACTTTGTGTGCGCTCGACGTACTCTCTCTGCTTCATTCCCGTCCAACACCACTCACGTAGCACAATCAACGTCAGGTGTTTACCCGCTCTGATTAGCGGTGTTCCACTCTCGTACTGTGGTACTATAGCTCACGTAGCTGCGACCGTACAACGTTCGATAACGTACGTACAACGTACTACGTATGCTGAATTTATCGGAAAATTAATCATGTCGACGTTGGGAGGGTGGGAGGGAGAGCTTTTATTTTTTAATGTAGAACGAGGAGGTGACCAATGTTGTGCTTCGTAAACGTTTACAAAGAGAAGAATAGTAAGGGGTTGAAACGTGTAAGAGTTTTCGACTTTTTATATTAATGTATTTTATACTTTTTCTCGTTAATGTTCGAAAGTTAATTTCTGTCGAACTTTTTTTGTTTTGCTTGTATAAGCAGAATAATTTCTTCGTAATAATAAATGCTCATCGGGAATAAAGACGAAGAGGTTTTAATTGGAGCAATAGGAGAATTAAACATTTTTTTTTATAATAATATTTCAATTATTTTGAACTAATTCTTATAATGCGGTCGGTAAACTCGCCTGGTAACAGCTCGACGACAAGTACGTGCTCTTACCGACGGAGGAGGTATCGTACGTCGGTAAATCCACTCTCGTAGATTTAATAGAGTCGAGCGAGCCGCGCGACGCCACCGCGTGGCGGCGCGGCATTCGTTTCCCGTGGGGATGACGATCATTTTGATTTTAGAGAAAATACGTTCGTTGCAGCTATTTCGCGAAGCATGAAGTACAATTTTACTCTACAAGAGGAATTAAGCTGTCGATGGGTATAAAAAAACTCCTGCGAATTCTGGCAAGCGTAAAAAAGCGAATATATTTTTCGCTGCTTCCTGCGACAAAGACAAGAGCCCGATGGCTGCTTCGCATTATCTTTTACTCTCGCTCCTCATTTTCGACGCGTACAGCGGTCTGATAAATGTCATAGTTGCTTTATATATCGCTTAACGATGAACAGGAATGGAATTTTATTAGTATTTATCATCCTAGCATTAGTTGGATGGAGATAAGGCTGATCATCGTAGATTCCGACAATCAGCCATACGAATATTCTCATCGGGGAGACGAATTGAAATTGTAAGAGCAAAAATTCGCGCGAATCCCCTGGCTAGTTTGTGTCGAGACTTTGCTGCTGATGAATAGCAAGAATGTTGCTTCGTTCTTTCCACCCGTCGATAAGGCCGCTCGCGTCGAGCCGGCGGAGCGGCGACGAGTTGCGGGACGCCACCGCATGGCAGCGCGTCATTCGCTCACCACCGTTCTGACGAGGACTTTGATTTTAGGGAAGTTGGATACAACTTTCGGCGTAGCGACAAATAGAATTAGCAAAACAAACAATTTCAGCGAAACCACGAGATATTGATTTTTGAGAGAAAAAGTTCGAACAAATGCGTTGAACTGGTTGCATCGCCGAAGCTTTGCCACTAATCAACGATGAGAACGTTTTTCACCCCTTTCCCGTCCCTCTTCCTTTCTTCATTCGTCCAACTTATTTTCACTGCGATTCTACGGGTTTTAAATCCCACGTACCATGGGAATTACCATCGATCAGTTATAATTAACTTTGTTTCGTTAGCAGTTTAAAAGTCAATAAGCCATGTACAATCAAACATCACCCAACTTTACGAAAGTATATACATTTCACTGTGGTAAACAAAATTGAATTCCAGCTTTTTCTATTCCATTCTATAAATATACAATATCGGCCGACCCGTGTCCGTTTTCTCTACTGTCTAATCCTGTTTAACGTACGACAGCGATACAATGATACGCGGTTATAAAATCGAGGAATACAAGGTCTCGTAGGGTAGAGGGTAAGGCATTTAAGCGAGAGAGAAAGAGTTTTTGGGAGCATTGGTATTCCGAGTACGTTGACGGGTGTGTTTCGTGGCGTAGCGCGCCCGTACGAGGTCGCGTGTTATTTCGTGAAAACGGATCTATTTCGAGGGTGCCTGACCCTCGAGTGATGTGTGTGCCCCGAATACAAAAGGGGTGGTGTACATATAGAGTCCTCTATGTATATAGTACACAAGGCGTTCGTTCCCGGCCCGGCGTGCCAGCGAGGGACTGAGGGAGGGGTGCGGATGTTTGCCGAGGAAACCCACCGGACTTTGCTAACGCGCAACCCCTCTTTCTCGTCACTCTCTTGCTCCTCGACAACCCCATATCCTTTCTTCGAACTTTGCCTCTCTCTCTCTCTCACACACACACACACACAACCAGCAAGACATCTACATGTGTTTTCCATTCATCGTGAATCCTGTTTTCTCCTGTGCCTAATGTCCATCGTCCGGTTTTCGCACTACCCCTAAAACGTGTATATGTGTGCAAATGTTTGTGGGTGTGCGTGTGTACACACAGTAGCGTCTTGGTTCTAACCCTCTTTCAACCTTCGTCTTCCTCTTATAGAGCAAACGTCTTTGCAGAATACGAAGACGTTGAAAAAAGATTTTCTCGAAATACATTTCATGCAGAAATAATAAAATAAATTGCCCCGTAACAAAGTCCAACGTGACAGGTTTTTTACGTTAACGTAGTTGCAAATACATATTTTCTTCTTTTTTTTTTTTGGATGCACACCGAACGAGATGTTGACGAAAGATAAGTAGGCAAACTATTTTCTTCTTTTTTTTTTTAGTGGGCATTATGTATTTTTTGTTCTTTCTATTTGTTCGTTTTCCTTCGCTGCGAGTTTCTTCCTTCATGCTATAGACACGATTTTATACTCCATAGGTTCAGTGAGCGAGGCGTACATTCGCCTTTCTGCTCTCTCTCTCTCTCTCTCTCTCGCTCTCGCTCTTGCTCTCGCTTCGCCTCTTTGTAGGACACTTTTCTTCCGGAACGTTGCCCCGACAATCGTATTCCCCATTTCCCCTGGTCTGGCAATGCGCTCGACGTTCGTTCTCCTCTTTTCGCGTCCTTCGTTTTTCCCCCTTTTTTTTCTCTTTCGCTCGCTCTCTCGGTCGTCCTCCGCAGCATTGGCGGCGCGTCCACGTTCGGTTCCTTCAATCTGGCCGCGTTATATAGGAACTAACCTCTTTCTGCTCCTCCTACCTCGTTCACAAATCCCTGCCACACTAACGGCCAGATTGGAAAATGTCCTCCGTCGAGAATTCACGGTGCAACGCTCGCTCTTGCCAGCTTCTCTCTTCCTACGTTCTTCGATTCCAGTGTACTCCACCATTTCTATCTATATATATATATATATACATGGTAACACTGGGTCCTGACTACATCACGACTATTCTGCTGATTCGCTTGTCACCCCACGGTCTCCCCCTCGATATTCTCGCTCGACCATCTCTCCATGTACCGAAGCAAAGCCCCCTTCACGTTTGTGTTCGATGAATCGGAGACCGTACGCAGTCTCCGTACGAGAGAACTCGAATAGTTTCGTTTTACCTGTTGAAAAGCTCGTCGATTTCTCACAGAAATATACTACGCAACGTTTTCTTAACCTCTTGCCATCTACTTTTATTTCCCAATGTACCGCGTGTCTGTTTTTTTTCTCAAACAGTCCTTTATCGTTTAATTGAGAGAAAACCCCATCTCGGATAGAACAACTCGAAGATCCGATGAATTTCTTCCATTCCGCTTCTTCGGTTCTGCTGTCGTTATTGCTGATAAAAAAAACGAATATTCCAGATCACTCGTCGTTTTATAGGCGAGCGTCAGCTGCACGCGTCTTTTGGTCCACGTCTCGTCGCGGCGTATTTCGCCTCGCGAGCGTGTATATGAACGGTAGAAGCAATCCGGACGAAATCGAAGAAAATTTTGCACAGTCTCAGGACCATCCCTCCTATATAACCTATACATAAACGCGGATATACATAGACGCGCTAAACCTCGAGTAGTAGCTGCGTGTATATTCGCGCACGAACGCCGCCCCCCCCCACCCCCTCCCGACTTCTCGTAAAATCTGTAGCTTTTACAGCCGTGCGAGATTGAAGAATCGGGGAGCTGTAAAGGAGCGCCGCCCGTATCCGGGCTGAGTTGCGAGAGTCGGCAGCGACTTTCCACCCAAGAGAATCTCGAAGTCTCGCCCGAAGCTTTACCATCGTTGAAATAATATCTATAGACGAGAGATACGTTCGACTATCGTATAGGTCGAGGACGGAGAAAATGTTCGGAGAAAATAGTTGCCCCACGATACGTAAGAGAGAAGGCGCGTCTGAAGAATTCAGCTCGGGGGTAAATAGGTCCTGGGTGGGATAGCTAACTCGAATGATGCCTTTCATCCTCCTCTCACCCTCCTCAACCTCGTCCTCATTCGCGTTGCGGTAAAGTTGTTCAACGCGTGGAAAATGGTGTTGAAGCATAAAATACATATCTTAAGCCTTTACTCCGCTCCCCACCCCTCAGCCCATCCCCCTACACCCTCGAGCGGTGATCCGCTCGTCGCTTTAATTAAAAGTTGATCCTATGTCTGATACCACGAGGGCGCTTGGGCCGAAGCGATTTTCACGTTCCAATTTCGCCCCGGAGGATAATACACCGGCAACTGTCTTGGTCCCGAGACTCGACGGGGTTTATGTACCAACCGCAGCCGCGCGGCTCAACCCGCGATGCTTTTGCACGCTGCGCTTAACCATCGACTCACTCTCTTTCTCCCTCTCTTTCCAACCCCTGCGGCACACTCCGTGTATTTTTTACCCCATACGTAATTCGCGCGTTAACGCTGCACCGTCCCGTTCGGATGGGTGGAAGATTATTATTTTCAACTAAAACTGATAGTCTCGCCAGTTTTTTTTCCCTGCGGTTCAGCGAGTCTCTCATAAAAAAAAGAACGAGGACAAGGTAAAATATGTAATCGTGATAAAATTCTTAATTTATCGTGGTCTCGAACTAATATTTAATTCACTGGTTTTGTTTTCGCATTTGTGTGGAAACTCAACCTTCTCCTCATTCGCAACGCTATACATATTATACGAATATTATATATGTATTATAGAACACGATATAGATACTGGATGCACGCTCGTATCGTTTCTCTCACGAATGGAAAATGGGATAAGACTCTTTCACGATTTATCGACACATCGCAACATCCAGTGAGTACAGAAACGTATATCTTGCTTTCCACGTATTTTTGCCTTATCTGTATGTATATTTTACCTGCTCGAAGAATATTTCTTCGATCGGTATATTCCTATCTCGCGAAAATTTTCGTTTCCATTTTCCGAGGCTGAAGAGACGCCGTCTCGGCTTCGCACCGTTCTCTCACGAGTGCGCGTCAATAATCGTGAACAATCCATATCGATGTTTGCATATAGGTACAACTAAGAAGAAAAAGGAAACTTTGAATCGAAAGATCGAAAACCCTCTTTTCGAAAAGCAAGGCTCCTTTGGGTTTTTCGTTCGTCTCTTGTATAGTTTATGGGGGGTATATATACTACAGTGGATGAAATAGGGGATAGATACAGTTTACTGTTTAGAGAGTTCGAACTTGGGTTGCTTCGATAGTCGTACGAAGCCCTCGAGGCCACCGTACACAGTTTGGGGAAAGGGCACGCGTGGGTTGGAGAGCAAAGGGGGGCTGTAAAAGAGAGCGCGCTAACCCGCGGGATTTCGGTGTGAGAGGGGTTGGGGTATGAGAATGAGGGGAATCAAGGTGCGGGGGAGAGCCAATCCATCAGAGAGAGAGAGAGAGAGAGAGCTGCTCGCTGCCACTGACAGAACTGTTTCAGCCCCCTTTTGCCCCATGCAAGAATCCATACGAGCACTGTTATATATATTTTATACCAACTCCCCAACAACTTCAACGAATCGGTCGTCTGGCCAGCGAGAACACTCTGGTGGCCACCAGGGATGGTACTTTTTTCCGACAGTCCGGTGCAGTGACCGCACCCGGTTTCGCGCATGTTTTGCGCCCTTCGCGAGTTTTGCTCGAACGGACGAGTTTTCGAAAAGCCCAGCCACAGGCAAATGCGATAAATATCCAACAACCGAAAAAATAAACCAGGGAGACCCTCGATGCGCGGGTCTCATCAACGATGAGTAGTCGCAGTTCACTGTTTCTGCACACCAAGGGGTAGTTCAGGAATAGTTTATCATCGGCCTGGCTTCCTAGCTCTTCGTTCTCATCCGTAACCTCGTACAGTCCTTCTATCGGACCTTTCTTCGACAAATCTTACTCTGAAATATTTCAAACGAATAACAGCGATCTCTTTTTCACGACTCGGTAAACCGCGATAATAAGGAACAGGGAAAGAGAGACGAAGCTTGTTATATAGACATCACTCACTGTTCCCGTCTCTCGAGGATTTACGTGTTCTCGCATCAGTTGCCAGCGACAATCGCCACCGTAATGGACCGTTGATAATACCGGCGGATAACGTTAGATCGATCGAGGGACATCGAGCTTAGGATCAATCGACGACAACGTGTCAGGCGGAACAAGACTGTCGATTTTGCCACGGAAGGAGACGGGTCCTTGGAAGAAAGACAAGTTCTCACAGAGTTGGGTATATAGGAAAAACCCTGAGTAGGGAACGAGCCAGCGCTGGAAAGCTCGCGAAATTAATATCCCTTTTGAAACGGATGTGGAACAGAAACGAATGAAATCCTTAGACGAGACAGAAAACGTTAAATCGGTCGCTGGAAAGACGTTGATAGTCAAAGACGGGAGAGAGGATAGATGGAAAATGAGAGTCTAGAGAAGAGTGTGCTTTCCTCAAGGTATGCGCCGGGCATAGTGTCACGTATGCGGGGACCAAGTGAAATTCGCATTTTCCCTCGACTATCGTCGAGATTTTCGTTAAAGTACGGATGAGAGGTACGCTGAGGCTCTAACGAGTCTTGGCTCGAGCCGTGGAAAGCTGATGCAAATAGAGCTGCGCGAGTACCGTTGGTAGGGGTTGGGGAGAGGGATGAAAAGATCGCTGGAAGGAACGAGATCCAGCTGGTAGAAGAGAGAAAGAGACTATTTCAGAGCGGCACACCCCCTCACCCGGAGTCACCAGCGCAGTCTTTATACCCCGAGTGTACCTCCGTGTTGCCGGAGTGTACACGCTATTGCGCCGCACGAGGGACGGAATTATTAATCATAGCCAGGATCTCATAAAGCTCCGCCTAAGCTCCGCACAGTGCATCGTTTATTACCGCAGCGCGCATCTGGTACGCTTCTGCCGTTGCCTCTTGCCCGGGCTTTGGCCTTCTCGCGGAAAATACACCACTTGCCTCTATACCTATATATAGATGTAGATAGATAGAACTATGTGTACCCCATATAATACTAGAAGCAGTTCTGGATTTCCCTCGTTATTGCGTATCAAGCGGCTGAAACCAGCAAGAACCGTGCGCGCGAGTGCTCTCTCCGCAGTAGAGAGGCTTCGACGTCGGCTTCGACAAAGAGAGAGAGCCGAAGTCACCATCCCTTACCACTCATTGTCCCATCACAGTTGAACGCGGGACGCGCGAGTTCCAAAGTGAAATAAGATGCGCGCTATCCTGTCTAGGAAATAAGTGGGAAAAAGAACGAAGACAGGATGGAAAGGTAGAAGGGGTTTTGTAAATTCCAAGGCTTGTTTCTTATCTAATCCAAAGTGACTTGGTACATTAACGGGTCTGGGATAGACGCGAAAAGACGTGTTCGACGGGCTCTCGATATACGAGAGCGACGTCGAGCACCAGCCCTCTCTTTCATATCCCTCGCCCTCGAGGAGTTCGAGCCCTAATTTCCGGCAAACTTGTCGTTTCTTCACGCACCGTCAACCCCCTCACCCTCTTTCCTCACTCCCTTTCTCCCTCTTACTCCTCTGTTCTCCTCTATGACGCGATACTTCACGAAACTCGCTCCTTTCGCCTCGTGTACTTCCCACAAATACACACACTCGCTTGATTCAGCGCAATGCTTCCCTCTCCTGCAACCCACTCACTCACACACACACTCTCTCTCTCTCTCTCTCTCTCTCTCTCTCTGTCAGCCTGGTATTTTCTCTTCGCCTTGAAATCCCCTTTGACGCCTCCACGACACGACCCTCATAAACGCCAAAATGGAGTTTAGCAGGTATACACGACACGCGCGTGTATCCTTCGCTCTCTTGTCACTCCCACCCCCTATTTTCACTTCCATCCTCCGAAACTAGAAGCATTTTGCGCTTTGCTGCCCTTCGCATACACTCACGACGGCGGCAGCAGCTCCACTTTCGCGCGTTTAAACCCAAATTCTACACGTAACTATATCTATATAGACCGTCTCGACTCTAATCCTCCCTACCTCATGTACTCATCTTCTTTTTCTTTTTGCACTCGCTTCATTCTCCGCCTGATTTTCCCGACGGCTTGCTCTCTATACTTCCACTTTTACGCCACTCGTCTCATCTTCGCCGACAAATTGAAGCCGAGACTACGGTTTTATTTCTCTTTCTCTCTCTCTCTCTCTCTCTCTCTTTCTTTTTTCTCCGTGTGTTCTCGGTGCGTCTGTCATGTATAAGTAACCGTAAGCCGCACGGCCCGGTACGCGTGTCCTGCGGTGTGCACGTGACACGCGAGGGTTGGATCAAGAAGGGTGCCGTGTGCCGGTTTCTTTCTCACCCTCCCACACTTTCAACTTCTCCTCCCCCTCTCTTCGCGCCCTTCTCAGCAAACTAAGTAGAACATCGAGGGTCGTGGGTCAGCTTTACTACCTCCATCTGCCAAAACTACCCCCCGCCCCTTTCTCCTCCAAAACCCATACCCTCGTCTCGCCTCGTCCATGAGCACAATCGCACGAGGGATTACAGGGCCGCTTCGGTAATTGCTCCTCGCAATTTACCCGTACCAAATCCCGATTAAGCACCCGACGAGAGTCCAACCGTGTTTCACCTACGTGTGTATCTCGGTATTTCGGGTAACGTGTTTGCATGGCAATTGCGTGTGATATTCGCCACCGTGAGTTCCACCTTGAAATCGAGGTAATTGTATGTTGCGAATCGCGAGAAATCAAAATCACGACGATGTCGGGGTGTATACGAATACGGGGATCGTATCGGATTTATCATTAAAGGGTCATCTGTCATTAGTATTTTGACAGGTACCACCGACAGGCTCGAACAATTTTCAACCAGAAAAATGTTGATGGAGATATAAACGTCGTCAACGAAATAGAGCGCGATACGAATAATGTTGGCCGCTACGGTATACAGTTACTCGCGGGTATAATCGTGATATTTTTCTCGATAATGCGATGTAAACGACACGTGACAACTCAAACTCCAAAGAGAATCCTGTTCTCACGGGAAATGAGGGGAAAATTCTTGGATCCGTCGAGGAAGATATCGGGGTACCCCCCTCTTTCCGTCAGATTAGGATCGTGCTCCCTCAATTCCCTTTTGTCCCTGGACTACGAGAACAGCCCTCTCTTTCTCTCTCTCTCTCTCTCTCTCTCTCTCTCTCTCTCTCTCTCTCTCTCTCTCTCTCTCTCTTTCTCAGCGTGAGACAAGAGACGAAGGCTACGCGGCGGCGATGATCTTCGCGTGGTTCACCCGCACTAGCTCGCTGCGCCGCATCTGGGGAAATGTACCGAGATTACGGATCCAATTCCAATAAAGTTTAGCACGTGAGTCGACTGACACCGAGAGCGAGCCTGAGCTTGGCCAATCATTATTAAGACTCTCGGTTTCCTTCATGCCGCGAGGCTTACGCAAGTTCGACAGATCTCTCACCCTCTTTCACTCTCTCACTTACTCTCTCTCTCTCTCTCTCTCTCTCTCTCCCGCCGCCTCGAGAGAAGCTTCGAGATAATAATTTACGTTCCTCGCGTGAAGCTTCTCTGGTTACACCTTGTAACGAATGATATTCCACCGATCTCGCTTCATCCCCTTCTGCCCTTGTTGGAAAAGCCACCCTCCTCCTACTCCTCGTCGCCCTCTGTCTTACATCAATTTCGTACGGTGTATTAGAGCTCGATTCTTCAACGAACGTAGAAACATATGATTTCGTGTCGCACGAAACGGTAACGGTTGGCATGAACCTTTCCAATTATACCGGGCGGCACTCATCGAAACGTATATCATGAGCCTGTATAATTATGTTTGCGAACTAATAAGAGCTACGTCGGGGCTAGGCTCGTGCGTATAATTGGTTTTTCCCTCGCACGGCAACTGAAACGGATCGTGGCTTGGCTATTACCGCTATCGGTCTCTCTCTCTCTCTCTCTCTCTCTCTCTCTTCCTCTATCACGCGCGCATCAACTTCTGCCCACTGGAAATGCGAGAAACGTATTTATACGCGACGAAGTGATCCGCTATCGCGATCAACGCGAAACCCGTCGCTCGCCAATGTCCACTGCTCAAAGTCTCCTGAGAGACTATGACCATTTATTTTCCTTTTCCTGACCATAGTTTTGTGACCAATGTCTGTCGCACGTAGAAATTGCTTTCGTAGCACGAAGCTCGGACAATTAACCACCACTTGCTTCGCTCTGCATTTTGCCGAACGGAAGTTGATGCGACGTTCATACGAAAAGCTTAATATTAAATCCACCTCCCCCCCCGCCCTCTCGCTGTCTCTTTCTCTCTAATCACACGAAGTGCCTCATTCATTTCTAAGGAGGACCACGGGCCGTATCTTCCAGCCGCAGTGGCAGCAACCGGGCCACGGTGAAAATCCCAAGTGCTCACAGCTAGAAGCAGCACCAACCATCCTTCCTGGATTCGTACTCGAAATCCAAATCCGCGTCTCTGCCATTTCTCCGCCTCGTTCTCTCGATCTTCTTACCGTATATTCGCGGACAGTTCAACGATTCAGCCATTCCGACTGATTGGGATCCGAGATATATATATATATGTCACAACTCCCTCCAGAGATATAACCGAGAAAACTAAACGCGATTACCGAATACCAGCGCAAACCGTGCGATAATAATTTTCACTTAACACGAATGGAGCGTAATTACAACTCGGAATTTATCCGCCGGAACCAATAATCTTTATGGATTGTATTCAGAATAGAGTAGGAATAAATTTTCCAACGACTCATTTCGTCTCGAGTTGAAGTTATCCCCAAATATTCATCTCGTTCCTTCTTTCTTTCGGAATTTCGAGCAGTCGTATAATTGATCAAATTGATTCCGAGGCTGCAGCCCGGGGTAGACCAGCCCCTGTGTATTTTCGACTGGCCAAAGGGGTTGCGCGGGTTGCGAGCCGCGTGTGCAGGGGATGTGCTGTATAAATAAAGCAACGATGGTCGATCGCAGCCGAAGCTGTGCCAGTTTTCGCAGAGTAGCTTCTGTTCTACGGAGTTAAATTCTAATTTCGACCCGATACAACGCTTATCGACTGGTAGACAGAGGTTGCCTCGTTTATAACCGAGGCAAAGTGCGAGAGAGGCGACCGGGCGGGTATCGATTGGACCGCGTACCCCCAGTCGCCTTTCCGGTTGCACGAATACCAAATGACGGTATATTATTCCCCAATTACCTCCACACATCACCCATACGTAGAGACAAACACGTATTTCTGCGTGTAGATCGGCAACCAGCACCCTTGCAATCGTCTCACTCAGTCAGGACTCCCTTTTGTCCAAAGGACTCCGGAACGCGCGTGCTACGCCGCTAAAGAATACGGGAACACGACGTAAAATCGCTCGCGTGCCACATGAATCATCATTCATTTCGTGTTACGCGAACCACCCCGATGACTCTGTGTGTGTGTGTGTGTTGTGTATGTTTTCTATCCATACCGTTGTTCGAGTCTACCGAGACTCACTGGTTTCACGTGCCTTGTGCCCGCCGCGTGCGTTTTCTCCCTGTGGTACGTATAACACCGAGGTCCGAGGCACACGCGATCGAACCAACGGAGAGAACGGCAAGTGGCCGCTCGTACACACTGGCGTGTCTGTGTACACGTCACGAGTTTACCTGTGTCAGTTTGTGTGTAGACTCGGTAGTAAACGTCGAGGGTCGACTAGTGGCCGGACTCGTGGACGCCACACTCGGCTTATCGCTCGAAATCGTGAGCTTATATCACGATCTCGTCGTCCGATAAAACGGAAACCACGAAACGCGAGTTTTGGATCGCGGGCAACGCTTTTCATTTATTTTGGCTTTCTCGTCGAGAGCGAACATTCACGATTTTCACGATTACACTTTTATTTTTTTATTTCGTCCGGTAGGAAAAATATTCGCGCTCGTAATATTTTGCAACTATTTTTCTTCGCGCCTTCAGATTTTCACGCTCGCGAGGTTTCTTGAAATCTTTACGATCCCTGTCGTCGTCGTCGTCGTCGTCGTCGTCGAGATGTTCTTTTTTTTCTCTCGATCCTCGCTTCTTCGCCGGAAAGTATTACAATGACAAAGTGGAGAACCGTGCCGGATGGGATATGACGACAGGGAGAGAGGAGGGTCTGTGACGCTCGTCAGAGCAGGGACCAGGGTGGAGGGCGGTTTTTCGGCGGGATTTTCGTCCCGTCGACGCTCGGCGGGTTCGGGTATATCAAACAAATTGAGTGAAGCTCCGGTCTTGGCCTCGGCTCATTTATAATGATATCAACGACGTCCTGCACATATCGCGCTTTACCCTCTCCTTCTCTCTCGCCCTCTTTACACATCCGACACGTTCGACCCTAGAATCGATCTTTTTTAAGTAAATCTTCGTTCGTGATTTAAAAATATCGAGATATCGACGAGATATATGGAGAAATATGTTTTTTTGTTTGTTTTTCGTACAAGGGGGTGAGATGTCGGATACGAAAATCTACCATAGAGACGCAGTCACCGTGCAACGGCGAACTTTGTGGCTCGCACGAGTACACGCTAGATACGTAGATGTTTTTTTCCACCCCAAGCGACGAATGCGACGTTTCCGCTCGGAGGATTCCTCGTTTCTTCGTCATGGTGGCCCCGGCTCTCGTCGGCAAAACGACGAAACGACCATGGCCAAACGAAAACTACCGCGATGATTAATCACCGGGAGACCATGATATATCGCTATCATTTTTCACGCATAGATGCGACCGGTTGATACACCCTCTGACCACACGCTGTACCCTCTCACCCCTCTCTTCTCTACACGCGTAATACAAATACCCAAAGTTTTTGTCCCGCTCTCGTACACTCACCCATTCGCCACCATACGTTTCACGCTGAAATGATGAAAAAGGTGACAGGCGTACGGACTTCATTATCGAATCGCCATCGAGAGACGAAGCGTTGCCATTTATTCCCAAGGTCATTCTCCATTCGGCATGAAAAATCGCCCCAAAACTGTGAAGAATCGGTCAATGGTATTTAACAAAAACAAAAAAAAAGGAAAAACAAGAGAACAAAGGTTCGTGATTCGGACGAACGAAAAAATAAAAATTCAAAATCCGTAGAAAAAAAAACAAATAACATTTCACCTCCGGAAGCCAGAACTTCAATTATCACTTTTCGTTACTGTCACTAATCAACTCCCTGATCTCACGGGATCGCAGCCGTTCAAAAAATACGACAGAGGGAGAAAGACCTCGATGGCTGTTCCGCGCGTCGGCCGACCAGCGAGAACCGTACCACTGTATATATCTATATACGCGCCAGCCGCTGGAGGCAAATTGGAAAATCCGTAAAAGCTCGCGCCATCCCCCCCGCCCAAAGGCGATTCTCGAACGGGAGTTTGTCAGTTGGGGGAGGGTGGCATAACTCTTTTTGGCGAGCTCTTCTGCCATTCCTCTCTGTTCAGACCAGACATCAGACAGCGCGCATACATGAATTCACGTTTCTTTTGTTGTATCCCTGTGAATTCTCGCAAACGCGCGTTTGAACAAAACGTAAAATAAAGGAAAGACAAAAAAAACAAAACAAAAAAACTAAAGAATTTTGAATATTCCGGCTTGATTAAACCCGAGGAACGCGATTCTCCGCTCGGTGCCGGTTTTTTTTTCATCCCTCGCTCGCATCCCTCTAGTCCCTGTTTGTGTTTGTGTGTATTCGCAATAAAATATACGCGAGGAACGAGCGCGACATTTAGGTGCACAAAGAAAAAAGAAACTCAGATTTCATCCAGTTAGATGGCTCTGTTAATTTCGATCGCAATCGTCGAGCTTTGCTCGCGGTGGTTTTCATTCGTTCTAGGGCGGAACATCCAGGAGCCTGTTTTACAGCTGCTCAAAAACAAGTTTGCCCGAGCAGAATAACGCTTTATTATCCGCAAACGTCGACACTCGCTACGTGACTTGGCTTGCGAGGCATTATTAAACCGACGGAGGAGATGAAGAGAGAGAGAGAGAGAGAGAGAGAGAGAGAGAGAAAGAGAGAGACGGAGATATAGAGGTAGAACTGTAATTGAATCTGTCCGGCTTCTGACCACGTACCAGTGAGAGTGCCCTACCTCCGCTTTTCCATAGTCGGGTTTTCCGCCTCCACACTCATCGTAATACTCCGCGCCACCGTGAGAGAACACTCTGTATGTGTTTCTCTCTCGAACCTCGTTCCGTCTCTCTCTCGTCTATCCAACATAGCAGGTTACAATTCGCTAGGTCTGTAATCAAATCTGTTTACGCCTGAGCAGTTTCAACGGTAATCCCACCCCCCGGAGACGAACGACCGCCGATTTATCAGATCGAATGATGAACCATGGACGTTGTATTCAAATAAGTCAGACGGTGTATCGCCATCGAAATAATTTCAGCTTGGACACCACCGACGAATTATAATTTCTCAAATATGCTCATCCGATCGAGAATTATTCTCTTTCGAGCGAAACATTATTACAGTAGCGATCAGAATTTGATTGATTTTTTTGACAATTTTATTCGAAAACATACATTTTTGCTTGTAATATATAGATATAGTGATTTTTAGAACGTAGTACGCACGTCGTCACAGAGATGGCGCCACTCGCGACGAATAAAGACGCGAGCTTTATCCACCGTTTTATCGCTGCCAGGCTTTTCGTTCATAATCGTTGTTTGCTCAAGAAAAAAAAAGTACAAAATTTTTAATCGAAATCCGTTATTACCGTTGTAACCTGTATTTCATTTTGAAGCGGTAATAGAAGGCTAGATGTACGAGATGAAATTAAAAAAGACGAAATTTAATACGTCTAGAACGTTGCCAAGAGAATTTCGTTCGAGTGAATCTCTCTTCTTCGACGCTGTGTTAGGCTGAGGTGTGGCAAGAGGGTGAGGTGCGCAAGCAAAGTAGAAGCTTTTATCGATGGAAGATTGAATAATTCAGAACCGCCTTGGCCAGAGATTTTCGCACGGGGAGATCGAGCGAGAACTTCATCCCCCCGCCACTACTGGGGGTGGGTGAAGAGGGTGAAGAGCCGAACTGTACTCGGGCAATCCCTTGCTCTAATTCCGCGGTAGCGCCACGAATAAATGCATACCATCGATGGAAAACACTTTTACGTTTGCTCTTCTCCTACCGACGAATCGCTCTCTCGCGAATTTCTCTCCTCCTTTTTTCTCACTCTCGTATCGAGGAAGCCCCTCCTTTTTGCCTTCTCTTCGCTTTCTTCCTCCTCGTTTTTTTTATGCGTCTCGCACGGTTCATCTAGCACCAATTCTTCGTAGGTTTGTACAGGGCTCACGGTACGTCGCGCCCGAATCGACTCGAATCTTCGAGGATCTCACGAATTTTCCTGTGATCTCTCGCGAAGATCAGGGTCCGAGGAGAATGAGGGGGATGGGCTCGAATCGTTCGATGGCCAGCGGAGTGTTCCTAACGTCTCGGAAAAATACGTGTTGCCGACACGTATGTATACTCGAGGATATTTTCTGCAAATGGAACGGGTCAGCCGGTCATTCAGAATTGGCGTGAGCGCGGCTCGTTTTCTGCTGTAAACCTTCTCGACTAGAGAGAATAGAGAGAGAGAAAGAGCGAATTGCGATAGTATCCCTCGTCAATCTTACTCTCGCGTGCCGATACAAACGTGCGAAGCATGGGGGCTTAACCCCCAACATGAACGCACATACACACGCGGAGTTGGCAATATCGACGCTCGTTTTGCTACACTGTGCAAAATGCGACTTGGGTCTTCTGCAATAGGGGAAAGAGAGAGAGAGAGAGAGAATAAGTGAGAGGGGTCTAACGATCGTCGTTGCTCGACGTCGACGACGACATCGATCGTATCTACTTCGCGAGAGAGAGAGAGAGAGAGTCAGAACTATCGTCCATTCCGCACATACCGTATCGACGGAAGTGGGAAAGAACGACGAAAGGTGACGACACACCACGGTCCGTCTCGTTTATAAACGTTAAGAGTGGTCGACTGTATAAGCCATCGTCATCTTCTCCTTTGCGACTTCCTGATTTAACTGGCCGCTCGTTCGAGCGCAGGAAGTTAACTGACCACAAAATTAAACTGTTCGGTAACACGAAGGTACGACCCCTATCCCCGCATTTCTTCATCCAACTCGACTATACATATATATATATATACACGTGTATGTGTGCTTAGTGACCGTTAGCACGAGATTCCGTTCCAGCGACGAGCCAAGTCCGTAAATTTTCGCAACATTGGTTAGAACGATCACGGTCTAATCAAGATTCGAAATACGATTGATTTGGATGAAAAAATTGGAAGAGTATTAAAATAATTGAATAGCCGTTATTGTACGATGATACAGTTTCGATTCAGCGTTCGTCCCCGCCAGATAAAATGAAATAACGTCACGTGCGTATATGCGCGGTTGCACATCGATTGGAAAATATGAATAACATCGATATTGATGACGCAAGTAGTTGGCAGATTGATGTAATCTCTGCGAAATTCTCGTATCGCGTTCGAACCACCATCCCCCTCGTACCTTGTCCTCGTCGTCTCGACATGCACGCTTCGTGAATACAATTTTCAATACACATATATATATATATATAATATACATATTCGTTGTACGCACCGGCGATAGGGAAGATACGTGATACACACGTCCCCCCCAGCGTTATATCCGCATATATTCGCTAACTGTACCAATTGAGTAATCACACTTCGTACGATCGGATTTCGATGATTAAAAACAACGTGCACAAAAAAAAATTGTTACGCGTCGCACGCGAATAAGAAATATTTCAGAGTCATATTTATTATTGAATAGCGATATTTGCGTGATCGAAATTAGCGAGTAGCTTTTGAAATAAGCTCGTGATTTATTTCACTTTACCAGAGTCAGACGAGAGGATTTATTTAAAATGTTAAAAAAAAGCTCACATTTAAAATTTTACCGAGTAACAACGCGACTTACTCGAACGAAATCTCATTCTACTTTTTTACCCACGGACTATAGTCTCGTTTGCTCGCTGTCCCGTCTCACCCCGAGCGTTTTTTACCTACCTCGAGTCTACTTGAAACTAGACGGGCGCACTTCTCGTGTCTCTAGTGGAACGCTCCTCGGTGTTGAACCGTGCCACATCTTCATCGCTCATATGCAACGCCCTGCTTCGCTGCATGCGCGAGCGATATCATCAACGTTATCCCTGAATTTCCATCGTCGGCTAAACACTCTTTTTTACCGAGGAAAAAAATGTGCTCGTTTGTTCAAAGAGGTGAGCTGTGAATTTTGTTTTACTTTCTCTAAAAAAAAAAAGTAGCACCGACTTCGCTAATGATATTCGAGTTTTCGTCGTATGCGACTTTTATTCCTCTCCTCTAATCTCTCTTCTCATACGGATCGCACTTTGTGCTGGGCTCAAGGGTGTCTACGAGTGAAGGCTAGAAATATTTAGAAATTTACGAGCATCGAAATATTCGAATTTGCAGAGATTGAAAAAAATAATAAAACTTGCAACCTGAGAGGAAAAAAGTGAGGGATGTGTGTTTTCAAAGTCGTAAGACGACGAAGAGATTATGTTGCGTTATCGTTCCGACTTCATAAAATGTTGTCTCGACGTTTGGTAAGGATAGTTTGACCATGCTCGTTCCTTTATATTAGGCCCATAAAATGTCGCTACGGGTCGAAGCTCGTGCAGTCGCGAAGTAACTATCGTTGACAACGACGACGTCTCGACGCGGGGGCGTCGAGCTACTTCCGGAAAACGACGAGGAAACAAGACTGTACGTATATTTATGCGAGTATATCTCATAAGTTCCTCCCCGACTTTCATCCAGCCGAACACTATTGATTCCAAGATCGCATCTTATACCCGTGGATGTAACTCTAATGGATACCAGTGTCTACGCTTCCTACGACACAATAGGCATCGTTGATTTATATGAATACATTTTTCAAGTGGCTTTTCGAGGAATAAAGAAAGAAGAAGAAGAAAAAAAGATGGAGAGAAAAATCCTCGAGCCAGTTTCCATTGAGTGCGTTGTCATAGAATACCGGGAATATATATATATATATATATATATGTATATATATTTTTATTCGTCTTCTCATCTCTGAAAGAAGATTCGCAGCGAAAGTAGCCACGATGATGGCACGGTCGATGGCCATGCTGTAAGAGGCTGGCGCGTTATATACAGTAACCGAAACGGAAAGTCGTCGGTTCTGGCCGGATGTAGCCCGGTCCTTCTGAATAAACCGAATCTTTTGTGTCCTCGAGACGGGAAGGAGAATATCGTTGTGCGTGTCTATGGTCGCGATATAGGTAGGACGCGTATTCAGGGCGGCGCGTTGCCGAGATAGAGAAGTTGGCAACTCGCGTTCGCGCATAACGCGCTTGCCGGACAGGACGTTTTTCCTCGACAAAGACAGAGAGAAAAAGCTGGTCTAGAGGGGTTGACAATGATGGAAAGTTAAAAAACAAAATCCGGATAAAATCGGACTTATCCTTTGTGATATTTCTACGACGATATTTTTCATACTCGTGTCGTTTGTATACGATCTTCGAATCGTTCTAATATTAAAATCCTACGACTTACGAAACTTCCCGAAATACAAACAATGTGAAATCTAGTGCAAATTTTCGTTGCGTCCCGATTCCCCTCTGAATTATATCGCGATATACGTTGGCATTCTTCTCCTTTCGGCAAATGAACTCGCGACAAACTCTGCATATACGGCCCGGAACCGAGAACATACCGGGGAAAACATTTTCCCCGTGTTACGCGGCATCGGTACGAGTATTTCGCTGGATTTTTCATTTGCCGAGATGCTACGGCGAGGCAACAAAAACTACGAGAACTGCTAGTTTGGTACGACGACGTCGAGGCCGCGAAGGCGGTGAAATGATACAGAGCAGAACGTAGCCGGGAGTAGAAACAGGCGGATGTTGCAGTTGTTTTTTGCCCTGGGTGGAAACCAGCCCTGGTGTACTGGCCGTGTGCGACACCGAAGCTTCGAAAATTGCTACGCCGAGATACAAATGACAAAACAAGCGGCATGATTGCGCGAGAGAGAGAGAGAGAGAGAGAGAGAGAGAGAGAGAGAGAAAACGTTGCTGCTCGTTCACTTCTCGCTCGCTACTTCCTACAGTTATCGTCGACCTACCCCTGTACCATTTCTGGAGGTTCTGTCTCCTCTTCCAGCCAGAAAGTCACGCAGGGGTTTGTGGGAAAAGCCAGTGGTCGCCGGACGAAACTTCTGCTTTCGATAGTTATGATTGCGGCGACTCCCTCTATTCTGGGCGGACCCGTCACCACCCGCCGAGTGCCAATCGTCCGTGGTTCGCGATTCTCTCGAATCGCTTTTCTCCTTCCTCCACCCTCGTCCTGACCCTGCGCTCCCTTCACCGCTGTCCTTTCGATGTAAAACTGTTGCCTCGTACAATGCGCTCTAGTACGAAGAAGACAAGGGTAGATAGAAGGGTAGACGGAGAAAGACGGAGAAAGATGGAGAAAACTGGAGAGAGAGAGAGAGAGGGAGAGAGAAAATCGCACATCCTGTCGTGACTTTCCTCGCGCCAGGGTTTTGTTCGCTTCGACCCTCGGATTTTCGCATCCTCGAACTACACTCTCCCCCAACTTCTTCGGTATATACCGAAAAATAACGACTGAAAGTGGCCAGCTGGATAATAGAAGTTGAAGTCGATAAAGCGTCCTTGTGACAGGAAGTCACTTGGCCAGAGAACGAAAAGCGAAAAACCAGCAAGCCCTGAGAGAGAAAGAGAGAGAGAGAGAGAGAGAGAGAGAGAGACGACGAGACGACGAGACGACGTCGACAACGACGCGACGACATTTAACTCTCGTTAACGTTACATGTTACCCCCATTTACGAGTAGTAGAGACCCCCTCGACTTTCTCTCTCTCTCTCTCTCTCTCTCTCTCTCTCGCTCTCGCTGTTTGTGACATTTATTCCTCGTTTTGCATTTGTCACATCGCCGCATTGAATCCCGGCCCATACCCTCGTCCCGTTCGCACTCATGCCGCACGATGGACGCAAAACTGAGCTGTACCCTTCTCGTAATAATTCCAGTCTGGCCTATTGTTCCTAAACAGAGAGATGGAAAAGTGGCAGAGCGCGAGATAATAAATTCTCGACTCGATAACACAGCCACCACTATGCAGGTACAATTTTACGATTTCGACCAAGTACCGGCACTGCTCGTACCGTGGATGACGACGATTGTTATTTTATTTTCATTTTTTAACGCGTACTTTTCACACATTTTGCAGGGTAGGAACTTCGACACGCGTAAAAATTTCGTCCGACGCTCGTGCTCGCAGGATAATAGAGCCGGATGACGGGCTGCTGGTGTGTTTTTGCACGAGCGAGAACTCGCCCAAATTATTGCCGGTTCCCCGACTACCTGATTTACATTTATCGCCAGAACCCAGAACCCACAAGCCTCCCTTCCTCCCACTCTTTTACTCTTCCATAATGGCCCGTCGTTTTATCCTCCGTTATTCCAACTAATTATACTCCCATTTCGATAAAATACGAGGGGTACGTGGGCCGGACGTTAGCAGCCTAGACGCCAGCGGGGCGCTACTAGTCGCACGAACGACTTCCCTTTTCGCTACTCTTCTTCCTCTTCCTTTTACAACACCCGATCACTCTCCGAGTTCGTTTCTCCGACCCCCGCCATCCCCATCCCTTCCTCTCCTTCTCCTCGTTCCCTCGCTCCTCTTTTCTCCGTTTCTCTTTGGCCTCGACTCACACTCTCCGATATTAGTGATTAATAGCAGCGCGACTCGTCGCTTCGCGGAGCAGAGAGAAAACGGAAATAACCGAGACAATGAAGTAGCACTGCCGCGATGTCTCTCGTCTTCGAGAACTACCGGGAAGACAATAATTTAAACGTTAAAAAGAAAAATGATATTTTCCATTTAACCATCTATTTCAATCTCCATCCCCTCGTCCCCATTCTTATCACTCTTAGCAAAGGTTTTTTGTCTCGTTTATTGTTTTCCATGGATGTTGCGACTGCTAATCGTATCGAATATAATTATCGCGCATCTAAGGAGGATCATCGATGCTGGGAGCTGGTTCGTTCTTTCGTTACCGCGTAATACCCAAGGGGTAATGCCAGAGAGCTTTTAAAAAGGAAACGTTTGATTGGCCAATTGGACCGAGTCATAACGAAGTAACGTTCGTTCCTACGATCTTCACTCCTCCACCCTTCTTTCGTTACCCACTCGCTACGTCCAATACTGTAAAAGATGAGAATAACGCGCTTTATTTCTTCGATACCGTGCTATAACGGGGTAATGCCATTGCCATTACCGTCTGGTCGTAATGTTTGCCGCAATGAGAGTGTTTACGCGCTCCACCTCGTTGCTTTATTTCTATCCCGTAACTATACACCACCATCATTGCACCCCCCCCCCGGCCTCTCCCCAGCTAACGGTGGCAGACTGCCGCAATGTTACAGGACGCCCGAGAGTTATACGGGTAGGTACAAAGTTATAAGAGGATCAACGATGCGGGAGAAGGTGGTATTCGAGGTCGGGTTGGTTTTTGCTCGACTGATTACGCGGCCTGTAACTACTTATCGATAAATAGCTTTACCGTACGTACCGTTTCGTCGTGTACGAGAGTCGCTTTTAAAGCCGAGGTCCTCGATCGAAGTCCTCGGGGCTTTGGGAAAACAACAAAGCCATGAAATGCGTCAAATTTCCCCTTTCAATTTTGCCGTTGCCATTCAATTTCCCGAGCCCGAGGCCCGCGCGCTCCTATGGCGCCGTGACGATAAGGGACGAAGAACTTGCGCGAACGAGGCGAGACTCTTGGTAGCGTGATCTCGTTCTTTCTTTCTTTCTTCCATTCTTTTTCTTCTTCGTTTTTCTTTCTTTCGCCGCGCAGCTGAAATCGTCGCTCGTTCGAGGGTGCAGCAGATTTTGTTTTTTTTGCTTCTTCTTCTCTCCCTGGTTTCGCCCGTTTTATCCCCCTCTGGCTAGCAGAGAAATGGTCCCGCAACGACGTAACGTAGTTAGGCGAACGCGTGGCCAATGAGCCATTTCGCCCGCGATCTTCCAGATTGCGATTTCATTTCTCAGCCGACACCCCCTTTTCCGTCTTTCTATCGTCTCGCCGCTTGTTTTTTTGTTCGCCCTTCACTCTCGATCGTCTCTTATACTCGAGCCACTTTGTTCCTCGGCCGTAATCCACGGAATAGAAATATCGTTTTATTCGGAGATACACTCGGCTTTTTTTTCTCTTCAATTCTATCCATTTTCCACGCGATCGCAGCAACGGTCAACGACGAGACTTTCGATCTCCGTCGATTTCCTTCGAAATCCTGCCGGTGACTAAAACATCCAATTATTCACGTCGTCGCGCTCGGTATGTCAATCCCTGATCGACTTTTCTCAATAATCGTTGACGGGAGAGAGATTGCTTCCGCGTCTTCTCAAAACATAGGAACCCCGGCGGCTTCGAAGGCTCTTTGACGCTTTTAATTTGCGCATCTCGCTGAGAGTTGGTCTGGTTTCTCTCGTTTTCTTTCTTTTTTTCTGTCGTCTCGCTACTAAATCAATTGGTACACATTTCCGATCGTAACGAGTGCGGGACAGAAAGACAGAGAGAGAGAGAGAGATGTAAGGTAAGGCTGTTCGTTCGTTCAAGGCTTAACGCAATTAATAGTTTTGCCGCGGAGCGCCACGATTTCGATAGGAATCGGTCGGGCTTTTAATCAGTGCCACATAGAAGGTGGAGAGAGAATTTCAGCTGACTGCCTCGTCAGCCCTCTCAATGAGAAATTCGACCGGCCTCGAGAGCACACGCTTATATACATTTCTCTCTCTCTCTCTCTCTCTCTCTCTCTCTCTCTCTCTCTCTCTCTACATATACATATATATATATACATATGTGTGTATGGAGGGGAGGTCGAAAACTTCTTTCGAGAGCGATCGTGGGGCTAGAGAGAACGGGAGAACCTTGCCCATCCTTCTCATCTTCGTCGTCGTCGTCGTCCTCGTCGTCGACGAGGGACCTTTTTCGAAGCGTCCACCAGGACGCTCGAGGGAACTAAGGTAAATAATGATTAGGGTGATTTTGTATTTTTACGTCGTGCCTGATTTCCAGTGGGTAAATATTGCGAGTTTTCTTAAGGCAATCTTCCACCCCCTCCCCACTCTCTCTCTCTCTCTTTCTTTCTCTCTGTTTCACCGTACGGTTCTCATCTCTCAAATCCCTCTCCGAATCGCGTGGCCCTCTTTCAAGGCTCTTGGGCGCCTACTCGACGGCGGCGAGACTCTCGAGAAAGGCAAAGGCAAAGGTCGGAGGTTCGTGGAGGAGGATCGGTATTTGGTAAGGGCTTTCGCTCTCCCGAACGAGCCGCTTTCATGTTGTCCTGTCGAGATTCAAGCTTTCTCGATGAAAACGCCTCGTCCTATCGGACCAGTCATATATTTTTTTTTTTTCGAACGGAGAGCTTGTTGCAACCTCGGGACGAGTTCGTCACGAGGAGAGAACAGAAACGTCGACGAACGACGTCCGAAAATATTGTTAATATGGAATAAACGAACCCCAGCGATTATTCGGCAATTTGATAATAATAAAGGGCGAATCTCACGAGAGAACAGTGCTATATTCTCTCGAAAAGCGTTCTAATGGCCACTTCAGTTCGGACAGGAGAGAGAGAACGACAAAGCGAGCCGTCGCTACACTCGGAGCGGTTAAATCCATCCCCCATCCTACCCTCCTGCTCTTGTGCCCTATATAATCCTTCGACAGCCGAGCAAAACGCGAATGGGTTATCGCGAGCCAGCTGAAAAACTGAACTAGTCGAATACGATCGGATTTGTTGGCGAGCATTCGGGCAAAGCTGAATTACTCACCACCGGACAGTTTTAATATGTTTTTGTTCTTTTTGTTCTCTCGTCTGCCCCCACCTCCCCACCTCTTTCTCTCTCTCTCTCTCTCTCTCTCGTCATTTCGAAATATCCTGGAATCATCGTGAGAGCATAATCCATGCTTAATACTTTGCCCGATACGCTTGTGCTGTTCAACGGATCCGAATAATTCATACATTTTGCGATAGACGGCGTATTTTACGATGAGAATTGAAATATTGGCGTATTAATATACATATTCGAGCCTCGCACTCGCTAATTCTCGCACGAGTACCTCCTTTCGTAAATGCGTTCGTGATAGATTTTCAAGTAGAGAGTTGCGTACTACGTGCCGTTGGTAAAATCGAATAGGAGCTTTCGCGATCGTTCCTCCCTCCCTCCTATCCAAGACGTATAAACTCGAAGCAACGGTTAAATTAAACAGGACGATAAGTTCGAACACGTCGCCCAACTTTGCTGAATTCCATTACTTCTTGGCTCTCTCGATGTAGATTCATGGGCACGAATTTATATTCAGGCAATTTTGTGCGATACCGTCATATACGTTCGGAATTTTAAAGACCCCACGCCGCCTCCCCGTGTCAAAAGATTACAACTACCTCGTGATAATAATTTACAAAATACGTTTTACCCTTTAAACTTGAAACTTGAAAAAAAAAAAAAAAAAAACAAATAAAAAATTTATTTCCACCCGAAAATTCGTCGGTAAGCACCCAATTTCAACGTGAAAAAAAGTCAATTCCATCCCACCCCCCGAAGGTAGAGGTACGCGTCAATTACCTCGTGGTAATGTCAAGTTCGCGTAGCTATCGTACGCACGACGTATGCTCCATGTTTTTTAAGTGTGGGACAAAAAAACCTCACGACCTTGGCCAAGAGCCCGCGTTGAATTCTCACGTTCCTCGAGTAAGAAATGGGGTTGCCTCGTAGAGTCGTTTGGGGGATGACTACCCCAAGAGAGAAAGAGCGAGAGAGGGAGCTCCTCTCGGTGTGGCGTATTCGCCGTGTGGCGTCCTTTTACGATATTTTACTGCGAAAAAAGTGCGAAGAGCTCTCTCCGGCGCAGAGGGGTGGCTTCGGCCGGAATGCGACGGTAACTCTCACTTTTCCATGAAGAGAAGAAAAAAGAACCGAAAAAAAGGAAACAAAAAAAAACGTAAAAAAAGACGAAGAAGAAGAAGAAGCGAAAGCGCGAGAGTACGAGGGGCGGGGAGGGGGTAGAGTCGCGGCGGTGTAGTAATCGGGAGGTCGTGAAGGGTCTCCGTATTTTATCTAAATGGTGTCAAAGGGGAAACCGAGGCACCGAGGGGTGCGTACCCCGGGACTCGAGTCTCCGGAGTCTAGCGCGATCCGTGTTTTCTCGCTCGCGTTTTCCTCTTCGACCTCGGTACGCGGACGAGTACGAGGAGTGGGTACTTTTTCGTTTTTTTTGTCGTTTTTTTTTAAAGAAAAAAAAACATCGTCACAACCCTCTCGAGACTTTAACCCCCTCATTTTCGCATTGTGCCCACACGATTTTCACCGTGTGTGGTTTTTGTTTCCCTTTTATATCGAGCCTTCTTTTCAGAGCATGAAATATATCGATGGCGAAGGTGTGGGATGAATGACGAGGCGGGGCAGGATAGAGGGGGAGGATCACGAGGCTCGTGGCTCGGAGGTTACGATCGTTGGAAGAAAACGAGGAAAAGGGGGTTGTACAGTGTGTTGGGGATGGAAAATATCGCGAGGTCGAGAGGTGCGAGGCGAGATGATATCGCTAATGGAGATGCGCTGTACAAGCACGACGTAAAATTTTATGACCTCTATCTTCCTCCCCCTTCTCTCTCTCTCTCTCTTTCTCTCTCTCGCTCTCACACCCTCGCTCTCTCCTGCGCCCTTACTCGAGCTTGACAACGTCCAAGCTCAAGAGCGTATCCGCGCACAAGCTCTATCTTTCAGAGTGTATAGATCATATACGTTGTATTACTCGGGCGAAATGGGCTTCGAAACTCCAAGATCACCTGATCCCCCGACAAATTGTACAGCTGGGACTATTGAAAGTCTCTCATTATCGGTAGAATATTCCATCGATAAATAAAACGTGGGGATTTCGTCGCGAGACAAGATTGTACCGGAAGCTCGCGAGAGTCAATCGTGCGATTAGAAAAGCCGCGACGCACACTCGCGCATCGTATTCGTTTCAGGCGAGTCCCGAAGGGTCGTAGGGGATGCGTACATTATACCCACTCGAACGTTTGTTTGTTAAATACGCCACTTGGACGTCAAGTCGAGCGCGGTTAGCTGTTTGTTTTACTTTTAAGCACTCGACGATAATTATTCATCGCTCTTGCGCGCTCGAGCGAGGCCGCTTTGCTGCTACCCCCACGGGGGGGTTGCGAAGGTAGGTGAGGGGAGAGGGGGGGGGGGGCTGCAGTTGCCGACGAGGGAAAATAATGACGTGGCCTCTTCATTCACGTCGACCCTCTGTCATATTCGTCCGACCTTCTTCTCCCTCCCTCCCTCGCGGTCGTATTCAACGAATACAAACTGCCGGTAAAAAAAGAACCCGTTCTCTCGAGGCGCACTTGTACTTTTTACCATTCTGCTTCGGGTCGTTGAAACCCGAATGTCTTTGCTACTATTTCGACGTAGTACGCGAGGGACAATAGAATTTTCGAACGACGAACGTAAGTAAAACTGTTTTCGGAACAATATTTCCAACTGTCGAGGGGATCGTGAAGTTGGTGTTCTCATCCCTTCGAGTAATTCTAGTACGATATCGCTTCTTACGGCAAGGAATAAGGATCCGAAATAAAGTGAAGTTCGAGGTCGACCTACGTTTTTCCCCTTTCTCGCGCTCACCGAAGATCCGAAAGGGTTTCTCTGTTAATTTGAGAACCCCTCGCGCAAAAGTATGCGAACCCTTGAACCTAGCCGCGGGAAGATTAGCTTTTTGTCTTTATTAGGGAAAGCCCCGGTCATGAAAGCCGAGAGAGTAGGTATAGTCTTTCTCGTCGCGCCATACACGACGACCCCCATCTTTGTCTCTATCAAAAACGACGGAGACTCGCCGGGGTGGTTGGTCATAATAAAAAATTCAGCCTCTAAAACCGGCTAAAAAGCGCCCGAGAGTTCCTGGAACTAACAGCTTTTTCATTAGCGGTGCGTTGCCGGCCGTAATCAACGCTACCGAGACGGGACAGGATGGAGTGAATGATCGATAAATTCTCGTGTGATATAAACGTTGAAACTTTTTATTATAAAATTATGTCTCGTCGGTCGTTGGATAAAAATTAGTTTTTTCATATTCCGTAACTTCACGTCGGTCAATTATAAACGATCCGTTAATTAATCAATGCAGAGAGAGAGAGAGAGAAATAATTCAGCGAGCAGGGAATAGCGAAAGGGGTGGAGTACCGCGACGCTCTTCATCCCCCGACAAAGCCGACGGTCAACCATCTCTTCTTCCCTCTTCTCCTACTTCGTCGCAATTTCTCTCTCTCTCTCTTTCTCTCATTATTTACTCTTTCAACGTACGAAGCTTCATCGTCATTCTTCATAATAAAACAAAAAACGGCACTCGACGAACCCAACTCGTTCGCTGTGAGATCACGAGACGCTCGGAATAAACTCCTCCTTGAGCAGAGACAAAGCAGAGTTCTCAACCCTTTTCACGGATTTCTCGGGCGTGTACTTGGCCCACCGCATGCACACAATGAAAGAATCGATCGGTCGATTCACCGAGTGATCAATCTCGTCGTTCCCTCATCTATATACAAATATCCTTAAGGTACGATAGTTTTCTGGGTCGTAACGTCCGATTTCTCGATATTACAAGGTATTTCGATGCTTCCGGCTCTATCCAAAAATTCATCGTCATTTTTCATGAACGATAGAGCGAGTATTATTTTTCCAATCAAAGTTTGTTCCCACCGACGAAACGTAACGAAGGGAGAAAACTCATTTTACAGGGTATAGAAAACTCGGGCGTTTCCGATCCGAGCCAGCTGTAAACGATCGATCTCCGATGCTTCCACGAATATAATCCCAACTTTCGACATAGTCAGATATATCCGATCGTATTTTTTTCTTTCCTTTATGTTTCAGCGAGTGACGTTAAGGGTTTAGGGAGGGAATGAAAATCCGGCCGATTCATATTTGCGAATTGTTCGGGGATATACGTATGGGAAATAAGGTAAGAGAATTTGATCCTTGTAATTGTATTATATTTCGCACGTATTTTTCACGATAATTGACAGGGCGACTTGGGTGTACCTACTCGCTTGTTCCACTCTCTCTTTCTCTCTCTCTCTCTTCTATTTACCGAGAGAAAGGAGGAAGGAGGAGCCGTAACTGGTGGAAGTGCCACGGACGAGAGGGTTTCCGTATCGTCTAGTGGCACTATAATCCGAGACAGAGTCCAGAGTAGTAGCGTTAGAGTCGCTGTCCTCATTAATTACGAAAGCAAAAGGACCGGTGGAGAGAGAGAGAGAGAGAGGGGTGGTGGGGGAAGGGAGGACGGGAAATTTGAATCGACCCTTTTCCACTCCTTTACGCCGTTGCCCCATCGTCGGATGTTTCCTACGCGGAACGCGACCTCTGGAAAATCCTAATTTGCGCCACAGCCGTGGGATGAGAGAGAGAGAGGGAGAGAGAGATCAAGAGAGGGGGGAGAAAGAGCTTTGCCGTTCCCGACGGGCTGCCCTCTCTTGATATTTCTAATTTTCTCCGGAAATATCGCACACTGTATATGCGCTCTTGCGATTCCAAGCGCAACACCGAACCTCCTTCCCCCTTATACCAACATTAAAAGAGGCAACACCGAGCAGCTAGCACCCCTTCTCTCTTTCTCTCTCTCTCTCTCTCCCTCTCTTTCTCTCGCTCGCTCGTGTCTCGAAATTCCCGCTACGGGAATAACGAGACGAGCCTGCCTTCATTCCCGCAAATGTCGAGATACGCCGTAGGGAGAATGAGAGAGAGAGAAATATTATTCGAAATTTCCGGCGTCTTCTTCAGGCTTATATTCCTCGAAACTCCGTTTCTCGCACCCCTCGTCGAAAGGCGGAGGCCCATCAGGTCTCAACCCCGCTTTACGTGGCCTCTGCGAGGATGCAAGAAGAGGAAAAAAAAAGAAAAGAAACGAGGGAGGCCGAGTTCGAGAGAGCGGAAGATTATATTCCGGCGTAGGAAATTGTGTAAGAATCAGCTGACTTTCAAACTTTTGCAGTCACCCCCTTTACTCTTCTGACTCCGACGAACCACCTCCCCCTCCATCCAGGAAAATACGATCTCTTTTAGAAAAATTCATTAGACTTTACATTTGCTGGAAATAATTCTGGCTGGCATCGTCTGCGGTCCAATATGGAGATTTTCTTTACATATGTATGTACTATATATATATATATATATACATTTAAATGTGTTCTATAATCGGACTGGATGAAATGTGTGTGCGGTCGGACGAGGTCATATACGTGCGCGGTTTGTGGGCTAGCAACAGCAGCACTGCTGGTTTATTCTCTCGAAACATATCTACGTATATATATATATATATATATATATATATGTACATATATGTATATATATAAGATATATTCTATAGATAGATAGTACGCAAACGCTAAACTCCGTACGATATAGTATCTCTCAGTACTCCGTCGGCCAATAATCATTCTTGGTGCAGTTGTGCCAGACGTGGTTACGGACGAGATTACCCAGTGGTCTGTGCACTGATCAAAGCCGTAGGGGCTTCCCGATGCCTGCTCGTCGTTCCTGCACGTCGAAATATTACCGTTCCTTCGTAGCGTATGAGTCGCTGTATATGTCTGGCTCGCGCAACCATCTCTCCGTCTCTCGTGCGACGAGAGACGACGGTACGTGGATATACTATGAACGTTACAAGGTGGAACGAGAGAGAAGAGAGAGAGAGAGAGAGAGAGAGAGAGAGTATAGGGGTGGAACTCGATTTGCTTTCCACCCTGAGAGTCTCTCGTGTCACCGCCCGCGTGCCCCCTGCTCAGCTATGAAGGACGCTCGTATGGCCCTCCTGAACGATATATCGCGTCTTCGCTTATATACCGAGGATCATACATACGTCCTGGTCATCGTAAATACGTATACCTTCGGTACTTCTGTCCGACGCGCAAAGTGGCTCGAGGACACGGGATAATGGAGCGCTATATACACAAACGCTTCGACCAAAAGTAGCTCTAGCCGCATGCGGAGTTGCACAAGCTACTTCGGCTTCGTCGTCATCGAAGGTTGGCATTCGATGAGATTCGAGTCAGGGGTTTTATATATGCTGGTCGCAGTCATCGATATTTCATTCTTCGATAATTGCCTCAATAATTTACTTCGTTCTTTCGACGTTTTTTGACGCTCGGCGGTAAAAGCTTTCTTGTGCATTATTTATATATCTGGGCATCGTTTTTTGACCATTTGGTTATTCGGGTCGTCATTTTACCCCGGACATCGGGAGAGAATGTCTGAGCTGAAATTGGCGTTTCTTAGCCGTTTCTTTTTTTTTGTATAATTCGATACGTCAGTTCGAGGTGAAATCTCGCGAAGAAGAGTGAAGTGGGCTTGGATATTTATGTGCAGATGGATGAAAGCTGAAATCTGGATATTGTTGATGAAGAAAGATGGCGAAGATTTCGCGAGGGGTGAACAAAAAATAGTAATGAATTCATTAAAGAAACATCGTGCTCTTGTCGATCGATTCGCCAGAGGTTTATATACTCGTTCTCTTTGTCGTGGTATCTGTGAGATAAGCCATCAATGTCACTTTCACAGACCTCCGTTCGTCCACTCTACAGTTACGTAAAACGACCGCGTTCATATATCCATCGTTGTCCCCTTCGCGCATCCTTCCCTCGTCCAGCCGGCCGAACGTCCTGTCATCCACTATGTAGAATGTGGTGTGATCTCTCTTTCTCACCCCTAACTCCCCCTCTCTCTTTCTCTCTCTCTCTCTCTATCTCTCTCTTTCTCTTTCTCTCTTTCTCTCTCTATCTCGTTCTATCTATGCATATCTGTGATCTCTCACTGGCGCACATTTTGCATCCCTATCGAGCTCGCGAGGAAAGGGCCCTACACGTCAACAACATGGAACGTTCGGTCCGACGACCGGAACCTCTTCATCTCGAGCCCGAATATATATATATGTGCGACGTTAAATCGTATCCGTGGTATATTAATTTTGTACGACCGACGATCCCCGATATCAAACGTCCATCTTTGCACCACCGCGTTGACGGACGCTAAACTAGACTCGAGTGATCAAACGTTTCGTTTGAAAGATCGCGCGACTATTATTATCATTGTTATTTATGATAAATTTGTTGTATATAATTTTAATTTCATCGATTTTATATAAATTACATCCGCGTATATAAAATCCAGCGGAATTGAGGAAAAACCCACCTTTATATTATGATTATAGTCTCAGCAGACGCAGCAGAATCGAAGACGACTCGCGTTTTCATCCCCTCCCCCCCCCCCCCCCCACTTCCATCGAACTTTCATAAAGCACTGCGCCGGAGCGAATAAACATTTATCCTCGTTCCCTGCAGGCTCTCTTCGTGATCGCGTCAATTCTCGCTTTCTCCCCCACTTTAGATCCTTCGTGGAAACTATATACATCGCGACTCCTTCCTCTCTCTTGTCCGCCCTCACGGTGGTCTATCTCGTCCCGGCGCTCTCCCGTCCAAACTTTCACGAACTTCTCGAAACTTGAAACTTTTCCGCCACTGAGGGATCCCGCCGGCAACCCTGAAGGATTTTCCTTCCTGCATTATACAGATGACGGTCGTATATAGAGATATTCGACTTATCGCGTTCGGGCCACGCGGCTTCAATACACCTTCGACCATTAATCCTACCTCTTCCGCACTCCCCACCTTCCCACGATTGGACCACGATTAATCTACGTTCCAAGTGGAATTTCTACAAAATCCTGAACAAATGAGAACGACTGTGGACGAATTGGCTGTCGTTACGAAAAGTCTACGTTCCTCGTTATTTTTCATTCATATACTTCGAAGGGGAGTTCTTTTTTCGTTTTAATCAAACATCAATCACGGATAAATCTGTTCATAAGTACCCTTCGCATATTCCCGAATCCCTCGTTCTCTCACATCTCGTTCGAAAGTAAAATCGATCGCGACCAACGGTTGCTTCGTCGTTAATGTCAACGAGATCGAAATAATCGAGAAAATAGATGTTGTCGTAAAAAATCAACGCGGTGTTGTAATACAAAAACAATAATTGAAACAAAACAAAAAATGAAAATTGCGATAGAGCGTCGCAAAAAGTACGATCGGCTTGTGAATTCGAACTTTTCGCACAGGCTTACTCGATGTTTCATAAACGTACTCGAGAATTCGGACAGGTATATAAAGGGAAGTTGGAAACGAGGGTAGAGAGAATACGCCTTGCACCTCGCTAATTAAGATGGACGAGCAACTGACATCGGTGCCCGGTTTGTTCCAGGCATGTCCTAGCTATACACGTAGGTAGCTCGATGCGAATTAATAATGCTCGTCGAGAGAGGGTACGAGAGTAAGTGAGAGAGAGAGAGAGAGAGAGAGAGAGAGAGAGAGAGAGAGAGAGAGAGAGAGAGAGAGAGAGAGAGAGAGAGAGAGAGAGAGAGAGAGAGAGAGAGAGCGAGACAGAGACGGAGAACGTCCAGTTCGACGAAGTACCAGCCAGCCAGTTTTAATTGGAAATCGAGTATGCTAGCTCCGATGTTCCGTTCTATCGTCGTATATCTATACGTATACAACGCACTAACACATACCCTCGGGTCGTCTCAACGATCCTCCCCTTCTCTCCACCCCTCGCGCATTGCGTGTGCGTACGCAATCGAGACTCTCTCCCGCTATCCGTCCGTACTTGATTACCACACGTTTACCCTATGCCAATCTGCCGAGTTGAATGCGCTTAAGCACAGTGATACAATACACGGGTTATGCAATGTTGCCGTACTATTGTGTTTGTACGTAGGTACAACGGGACGATGAATAGACATGGGAAGGCGAGAGTCCACATGATATCCTAAACACGCGGTTTAATTGCGATTTACCATCGGGGTAAGCGATGCTTCGATTTTTTGTCTTTACTTTTCTTTTTTTATCGATCAACTACCTAATTAATTATCGTTAAAAATTAACCTCGTCGATAATATCGTAACGATTGCCGACATTGGATTTAAATTGTAATTATCATTCGTTAATTCGTTCAGTATTCAATACAGCGGCAGTGAGCCGATTTATCGTTATTGAAATTTGATTCGCCGTTGTCGAAACCGACGCGATCGACGAGCAAGAGAAGAAAAAAAAACAAAAACCAAAGTGGATACAAAATAATCCGATATTATTTCGAGACTCGGCATTAAAATAACATAATTAATTTATTAATCGGTTCGATATTTGGTCGATGCAAATAAAAAATCGAACTAAACCCCCTCTCAATTTACACTTTACGACTCGCTCATCCGCATCGACGACCTCGATATCTCGCACACTTTTCGTAACCGATCGATACAACACTTCGCAAACGTTGACATTCATTAACGCGTGCGCACGCCGCGATGACGCACACCGAATGAATTGTATGGACCGTAACTTTGCGAAATGTGTCATGCGAAACAATTGTTTCTCGCTCGCTCGCGACAAATACCCGAGAGCAAAATTGGGGCAAACCTCTCGTCGTTTTCGTTTCAAAAGAGCGAGGTTATTATTGTTTTTTTTCATTTTTTTCACTTTTTTTATTTGTTCATACAGGTATTATCCGTCGTTTTCGCAGTCATGTGCATACCTGCGGTATATTGGGGAGGTGAAGGAGGAGGGGGACATCGATCCCCGACCGTGGACGGGGGCCTGAATGCAGCGACGAGTGCCGGGCGTCGGAGAACGAGCTCGTGCCTCGAAATAATTTCGTAAAATTAGGTTATCCCTTGATAGGAGGAGAACGAGGCGCGACAACAAGAGGAACGAAGGCGGGGTGGATAGAGAGGAGGAGGGGGTTGTATTCATAACACCCAGGTCGAGCGTATATATAGCGACGTGTCGCGTCGCTCGTGTTGCCCGTTCTCTCGTATTCCCGTCACTACCGATACATTTGTATCCCTGGAACGACACTGTTATTTCGCCTGGTACATCTCTCTCTCTCTCTCTCTCTCTCTCTCTCGTTGTTTCCCCTCGACACAACGGTTCTCCCAACTCTAGTTCGCTACCAGGGTGTACGAATGCTGAATCGATTCACCCATCCTGTTTCATAGTTAGAGCTATGCATCGCGATTTGTTGCTGGCGAGAATAGCAAAGAGCGCGCATCGGTGGATGAACGCGTGGGAGGAGAGACGGGAGAGGGAGGTTCGTCGCTGAAAACACGATAGGATCGAGAGACGCGTTAAGCACGTTGATGGTATCACGGGTAAACTAGTCCCTCTCTCGTTTTTTTTAAACCCCATCGCGACGAATACTTCGCGAATTTCTCATTCTTGTCAAAAGCTCTCGATTAAACGATCGTATCGTAAATATTAAAAAAACGAAATAAAAGACGATCCGACGATTTAAAATTTTTTTAAATTAGGGGATGAAACGGTCGCACGGTTAATATCCCTTTAATGGTGAATATCCAGTATTGTCTATCGTTCCTACGATACAATGTTGGCATCGATCCGTCCGTCCGTCCGTTCATTCCCGGGTCAATCACACGCGTGCAAACACGATCTCCATTCTATACGGTAAATTCGCATTAGCGAATCTCCGTTAAATAGAGATTCGATAGAGACGCGGTAGTCGCGATCTATGGTTACAGAAATTTCGTGATCCGTGAGGTCCGACATGCGTGAATTGGGGTACAGGTGATCGGTACGAGAAGAGAGAGAGAGAGAGAGAGAGAGAGACAGAGAGAGGTGCGGAAAACGGAAGGACCAAAGGGGATGATAAAGGCAGAATTGGATTCTCGCGGAAAGCACGAGAAACGGAAGTCCGGAAGTGGAGAGAGAGAGAGAGAGAGAGAGAGAGAGAGAGAGAGTATGTGCGGTTTGGTACAACGAGATAGATGTACAACCGTACAAAATCCTGTGGATATTGCGCACTGCACATTCTCATCCCTTTCTATCGAGCTCCTCCACCCTCCTCGTCACCCTCCTCGGTGTTTGTAAGCACTTACCCCCGGCAGCTTATTGTTACCACGGACCCTCTTTGTCGGGATTTGTAAAAGCACTCGGCCGCGTTAATTCCGCGAATCCCTGGAAAACAGCTTCGACCCCACCCCCACTCTCCCATATTGTTCACCCGTCCCATATCTGCGGCCGATCTACATCGCGCGATATACTATTTGTTTGCGCAATGGCGGCGTTTGCGTAATCTCCACGGTTCGGTGAATATTCTCCACCTGATATTTGAGAGGCTAATATTTTTTGAACCTCGTGGATAAAACTGTTATATCGGGAATGTATATTTCGTACGCGAAATCGAGTATTTAGGACGAGAGATCGGAGAGAAATATTGAAAGGTGTTTTATTCCATGGTTGAACTCGCGCACGATACGATACGACAAGAGAAACTGGAATCGACTTCCCTTGGCTCTTTTTTTTCTCTATCTCTCTCTCTCTCTCTCTCTCTCTCTCTCTCTCCCTCTCTCTGTCGTTTATATCGGCCCGAGAACTCGGCAGTTTTCTCAGTCAACCATGACGGCCGATTTCCTTCTACAAAGATTCGCTCTTTAAACGTACTACGTCGTTCCGTTTACTCGCTACCTTCATCCCCCTCCCCCTTCCAACTCTCTCGAATCTTCATCCCCTTTCCCGCTTTCTATACGCTTCGCTACTTCTTCCTCCCTCTTTTTCGCCCAGTCTGGTTCCATCTACGACGTTTCCTCGAGAGAAATGGAACGCGCCGAAGAGCAGTCGCTCCGAGAGAGAGAGAGAAAGAGAGAGACTTTCGCGTCGACGACGACACATCCGGATGACTCGAGAATATTTCTCTCTTTTTTTCTTTTTTTCTCTCTATTTTTCTGTCTCTATCTCTCTTTTTAATATTTTTTACATGATTTTTGTTATTTTTCTTTTATATCGCACAAAGCTTTACGAACAAGTGGAGAACGTGCGAGAACGCCAAACGCTATTCAAGATATTATTAGCTTTTAATGCATTCCATTGTTTAACGTATTCCATTGTGAGGTCTGCCGAGAAACGCGTATGCCACAACAGACGATTTTGGCACCCTCGGTGCAAACACGTCGGGTTCTCGTATAATTCCAAAATCTCCTATTACACCGTCAAGTGAATTTCGGCATTTGAACGCATCAGCACGGAATGAAGGCCCTTTCTATTGCCCTGGCAACCTCTGTCTCACTTCGCGAGTCACCGTTTTCCCTTAACACCGTTACAAGGGAAACGGGCGAGTCTTTACAGCCCGATTACAATACCCGCAAGATTCCTCGGTACCCAGTTATTACCGGTACTGGAGGGATAACGGTTGCGTTGCATACGTTCTCGGAATATTTTACACCACTGTCACTCGTACTTTCCTCATGAAATTCCATCTTGGCTAATACGTCGCTACGTTTTAACAGGCTACAACGACTTCATATAAACGATTAATGTTTCCGAGAATATTCACAGTCTCGAGAGATATTTCGATTCAAAGAGACGAATGAATTCAAAGTTTACAATTTTCTTTAAAAAAGAAAAATGATATTTTTAATTGCTTAATTTTTGTGTTTATTTTAATATGTATTTTGGAAAAATAGTAGCCTACGTCCTCGATAAATCTGGCCGAGCGAGGGTCAGTCCGGTCTACCCAGTGGGGTATTTTGTGGATAATTATGATCGCTCGTAAATTTGCGAGGAACCGGAGTATAGGTGTTTGGCTGACAAGAATTCGGGCGGAGGAAGAGAGAATTGCCGACGGGGGAGGCGTGAAGAAGTAAGATACGAGGTTGAGACTCGACGGCAGGGTCATCACGTGCAGCAGTTATTGCTGGGATTTTCGCCGGGGAGTCGTTGAACAAAGATAGAGAAAAGAGAGTGAGAGAGAGAGAGAGAAAAGAGCAAGACCACCAAAGCCTTCGAGTCTCCTTGTGCGCGCGGGTCGTAACGATGAGCGTGAAACCGTGATTTCTCCGCTCTAGTCAACGTCTACTAATACCCAGATTACGCGGGTACCCGATAAATAAACGAGGCTACATATCGGTGTGATGACGATGTGAGTACCGTCTAGGCTCAAGGGGTCACAGGGGGTTAATATATATACACACACTTATATATATATATATATATACAGTGAGGGTAAGAAAAAAAAAAACTGCGTCAATTCGCTGTACGCGACGATCATTTTATTACGGGTACTTCGTTATGTCAGTTCGGAACCAGAAGCAACGGTATAAGAGATTGAGAAAGATAGAGGGTCGTGAGCCACACCTCCGATAGTAAATCTACCTCGATTCGATGCATCTCTCGTCGACCGCGGCTATACGATGCTACGATTACTGGGCGGCGAAAAAAAAGCTTAAAGAAAAAAGAAAAAGGAATAAAAAACGTGCAACCGCGCGTGAGGTCGAAAAAGAGAGAGATAGAGAGAAAAGTAAAGGTAGGGATGAAAGAAAATAAAGGAGAAAGAGAGCGCGGAATGAACGGAAACGGGTGGTCGCCAGAGAGAACAAGGGAGTGCAAATGAGTGGACGACTGGGCTCGACCGCAGTAGAATGTACCAGTTACGGGTTCTACTGCTGCTGGGAAAGCTCCCCTGCTGTCCACTTTGGGACAGCGTGAACTAGTTACTTCTCATATATATATATATCACGATACATATATATATATATATCGTTACATATAGATATAGCGAAAACCATTATGAATGTACATAGCTAAGAGTAGGTTGCAGCACCCTTTGCGCGGGTACACGGCCGAGCGCGTTCGACGGTGAGTTTCAACTCCGACGATGCACTCGAGCCGCGCGAAACTCGGTACTTTCCATTGACATATATGCCCATACGTACAATCACCGGGTGCCTTTCGAACAAGATGTTCGAGCAATCAGGCATCTCTGCCGACGAGGATTTCTCTTCCATAACTGAAACTAGTGGCCTGGGAGACGGAAATAGAAAGAGAGAGAGAGAGTGAGAAAGAGAGAGAGAGACAGAGAAGGAACATCATCAAAGTTTAATGCGTGTCAAGCGGATCAAATCATTTAGTCAAAGAGTGAATTCTGATTACGACTCGGAGTAAATCACTAAAATCAAGATGATTCGATTAACGTTATATAAGCGAATAAACCGGATACCGCGTTATCCAATTCACGACAAATTTTCGTTTTATATCTCGCTTGTCGTCGTCCTCTTCGCGAATAAGAAGAGACAATCGTCTTTTGGTTTACGCGTAATTGAATCATCCCTCCCATCTCCCATTTGCGCTCGTGGGTTGAGTCAATACGGTATATATAAACGATGCTCGGCGTGCTTGAGCTATGTACAGTATGGCCCAATGGTGATAATCGAATTCCCCCATTGATATCGAATCGACGAGATGATGAGAAAACGAGAGGAACTCGCACCAATTTGGCGGAGCAATAAAGTCACATGGACGTGGCCGCTCCGTTAATACACGAAAAGGGGTGGAAAAAAAGAGGAAGGAGAGGGTCCGTCATAACCGGTGGTGGTGGTGGTGGTGGTGGTGGTGCTCGGGCCAGCTGGCATCGTCTTTCGACGAGGTTTAATTAAGAACCCGAGACGGAGAGAACGAGAGAGAGAGAAGTATCTTCGGCGAAAGCCCTTTAGCTCTCTCATCCACCCCCACACCACTCCCGTCTCGCGGGGCATGATCCCTCGGACAGCTTATGAGTTCGGAGATGAGCGGCGAAACGTCTCGACAGCCAATCACCGTCAGACCTTGAAAGATACGTACGAATATGAAGCATTCCGTGTCAAATATTCACCCCGATATAATTTATTTTTTATACCCCGCGTATATTTTATCTCAAAACATATATTTCTCAAAAAAAACCACCTAACTGGAAAAATGAAAAAATTGCTTCATCATTCACCATCAACTTTTCTATACCTATTCCATTTATATATTTGTCTTTAAATATTGAAAATATCTGTTCCAATTTTTCAATTCAATTAAAACATGCCTTAGGGTTCGAAACTCGAGTAATAAAATTTAAAAAATGTAGAATTCGAGTTGAACTCGGAACGTCCCATATGTATACACTCATGTCTGTATATATTCTCGCGATGAAACGAGAGATGCAGGAGGATAAAGACTTCGCCGTTGGTCTGAACTGTTCTTCGCCTCGTATATACGCCTCGAAATACACGTATACACGTTCGGTTGCCACACGGTGAGTAACTACCTCTATCGTCGACCTATCGTCGCTTGTCTATACGGGTATAAGAGGTTTGAGGTACCTATATATATATATATATAGCAGCTAGTGCGAATATAGTCGGTGGGGTTACGAAACCTTGGAGTAAGACATCCAGGGAGTAAATTGAACGACGCCACGCAGCTTAAACGCCTCGACCTGGATTTGCCGTGCGAAAACATTGATGAGATCTTTTTACGGTGGATAACGCTACCGTGGATATAACTCTCTCGACATTTCGTCTCCTAGAACGAGTGGGAGAGGGATCTGTCGCAGTGGAACCTCCTCGAGTGAAGTCAAGAGGAGACTCGGGCAAACTCGATTTACTCTCGTGCTGATTGACAAAGTCCGTGTGCCGAGTTTATATATATATATATATATATATATATATTATACATATACCGTATACTCTACTTAACTGAGATTAAAGGACAACCCGAAGCTCGGCGAGCAACCCTTCGTTCAAAGTTCTTGGCGGATCTATATATATATATGTAGCGAGAATTTGTACATTATCGCGTAGATGATAATACGTCCCTGGCGTGATTTTGATGGAATCGAATATTTAAATTATCGGGCTAATAAAGATATTAATATTATTATTATTAATGCATAGTAAGATATCTTTCGTCATAACTCTATTTTTAAAAGTTGAACTCGGGTTCATTGCGGTAATCACCGTTGCCAAATATAAAAGCCTCGAGGAAATGGAATAATCGTACTCGCGCGGGTATAAAATTACTCGATTATATCTCGTCCAAAATCACTCCCGGATTTGGTCAAATCGAGTCGCGATAAATACGCTATGGGGTAAAGAGAATTAAATCGATTCGGGGGTTTTCAATTTTCCCGAGGTTTCTATTTTATATTTCTCTAAACTGGCGATAATCGCCTCGGCAAAGTGTAGATCGGATTTCAAATTGATTTTTGTAACTCGAGAGCCATTCGGAGGAGAAAAAAAATAATTCGACCGTGGAATATCGCGAAAAGTACGAGACTGAGAGATATAAACAGGGATGACAAAAAAAACGAAGAAATTCCGGGAGATCCGAGAGAGAGAGAGAGAGAGAGAGAGAGAGAGCTTCGCCGGAAAATCGTTGATCAGTTGTTGGTCGTCGTATAAATATATCTATACATACAAGTTTTTGTGTACATTTTCCCGATCTTCCGCGGACTCTCCCATTAATCCGTAAATTAATTTGGTCCGTAGTGCATATAGAGGGCGCTTCTGCTAGCGGCTGCACCGAATCAATCTCTCGATCGTTAATCCGGCTATCGATAAGCCAAACGGCTCGCGAAAGTCTCGAATTTCTTTTAAAAAGAAAAAAAAAAAAAAACAAAAAAAAAACAAGACTCCACCCTCTCCCCTGAAAAAAATAAATAAAAAATTGCGATTCCCGACGGCTTCGAGTAAAAACGAGAAAGACCAGAGAGCCTGTAGGGCTGCATATCGATACAGTCCGTGTGATGCGATCGAACGTTGGTCATTTTGCATTTTAACGGGGTCTGTCTCGTGGTAACCCCCTTTGCAACCTCCACCTCACGTACCTACTCTAATTTCCTCGGTTCTCCTTTTTTGTTTACGCCCACGTTGCTATTGCAACGACAGAAACGACAGGCTCAGCGATCGAGGATGAGCAAGAAGGAAGAAAGTTTCGATCGTGAAAGAAATATAGAGAGTCGTCGGGCGAGACTGGCAGAGGGTAAGAGCTATAAATAGCGCTTCCAATTCATTACGGCACACCTATAGTCGATAATTGCATTTTCAGGCCATTTTACTGAAAACGCTTGCGAGTCCTTGCCAGGGCTCGGGGTTCGCGATGCTGGTAGTACCAGTAGCTTGTACCTACAACGTTGGGCTCCTACCATCATGGGGTAGGAGTTGATGCAGAGATGGGACATGAGAGAGAGCGAGGCAGAGAACAGGATGGCTAACTGCATTAACCTTTCAGCCACCCTCGAGAGCTCCAGAGGGAGAGAGAGAGAAAGCAAGTGAGAGTGGCGGGGTGGAGGGGGGAGAGAAGGGAGCCGGTAGAAGTCGACGCCATGACAGAACGCCACGTGGTAAAACCGGCAATAGTATGACCAACCCACCCTGTCACACCACGGGTTAATTACGGTCAATGATTTTGAACGCCCGGACTAAACGAATTTCAAATCCTATTCCCACCACCGACGGTCTTCTCTCTCTCTCTCTCTCTCTCTCTCTCTCACACCTCGCCCTCTATTCGTTTATCGCGCTTTCTTCGAGGGAGATACCTTTCATAGTTTTACAATATCGCACATTAATCTTTCAAGTATTGAACGAAAATTAATCGATATTAAGCAAATAATTGTCAGTGCAAATTTTTAATAGACAAATGGTCAGAAAAATCCTTGTCTTTTATTATATGGCTAGTGTGTGACTAACTTACGAGAAAGGGAGAGAGAGAGAGAGAGACATTCAAGATGTGGACGAATTCGTATTTTTCGTTGTGACCTCTTTTCGGTCCTGCTGCAAGCCAGCTTGTACCAGATTCCCGTACGTATATATGCAACTGGCACTACTCGCGGCTTACGATAATGCACGACTCGTATAAATAAAAGTTTGAATTAAAACTTGGACGGTAAGTCGCGCACGGAGAGGTGCCGTTGTGTGCCGTATAAACGTATATTTGTATGCGGGTTTATATTTATAGCGTATACGTGTGTTGTAGACAGACAGACAGACACAGAGAGAGAGAGAGAGAGGGAGAGAGAGAGAGAGAGAGTTGGAAAGGGCGTTCGTGTATGCTGGAGGTGCACAGGCGGAGAAAAAAGCGGGTGGTCCGCGCGAGAGTTTCAGTATAGCGTTTGAACGCGAGACGCTTGCGAGGAACCACCCCGACTGGTTTGCCGCACCGTTTCGTACCTATCCAGCCGCATTTCCATTTCCTCACTGCCACAGGATTATTGTGAGTAATGCGGCGCGACCACTTTTTTTCCAACCTCTCTCTCTTTCTCTCTCTCTATTCCCTGTACCATTCGCCATACGTTCTCTCCTCGTTCTGGCACACTTGGGAATTCGCGGTGTGCGTTTCTACCGAGAATCCTGACTTAGGTAGGTACGAGAGAGGCGAAGGGTCGTAAGAGGGTTAAAGTTCGGTTTCTTACGAAAAGTCAAGATCGTCCTTCCGCTTCGTCAACGAATCGAGATCGAAAACTTTTCCTCCAGGACGGGGAAAGTTCACGACCCCTTAACCTTATACGCACACACACACACACATACATACGTACATACACACGTATCGGTTCTTTCTCAGTTTGTTATTTTACTCGGCCCAGACCGTCGCTTCAGCCCGGATGAGATAAATTTTCATTCTCAGCTTTCCCCAACCCCTGAGCGTATTACAAAACGTTTCAGATTGAGGTCGAGGAATCTTCGATATTCGTTCGAATTTGGAACAAGAGTAAGGTTATCTTTTATTCAACGAGAACGGGAAAAGGAATTTAATTGCTCCGGAGTTCATTCCGAAAGGACAAAAAAGAAAAACCTCTGTATTTTAATAAAATATAATCCATTCGGACAGGTCGCAAATTGCTTCACTAATAAATTTCATTTAATTAAAATCAATTTTCACATCCGTGCGAATGCAAATGAAATTTAAATTTTCGAAATCCCTCGCCACCATCCACTCGACGATACCGCGAGTGACGAGTCCGCGGTTACGTTTTTTTCCTGTTAGTTTGTAAATGTGAATTTTTGGAAAATAAGTAAATATTTCGCGAGATTATCCTCTACGTTTTCATCATTCGGATTGCGAATGAAACAAAATATAAATATGCCGGTTTACCGGCTGCGGAGGCTTTCAATATCTGTCAGGAAACGAATGCAGCCAGGAGGGCGGAGGGGGGTGGGGTACGCGGCCACACCGAGAGAGAACGCGAAGCAGACAGATCAAAACCGTCCGGGACTGTAACTTTGACGTGACATATTTCGCGGTGAAATATATCTGCGCTTCCCATGCATATATACATATATATATATATATAAAGAGAGGTGACGGCTAGAGTTGCATACTCTGTATTCAGTGCATAGTCGAGGATACGTATTATGTTATAGAGCGGTGCATATTACGCAGGTCACCCCTTCCTCCTTCTCTCTCTCTCTCGCTCTCTCGTTCTCTCGACCGCACGTTGAATCGAGCCGGGACGATTTTGAGCAGTCGGAGCTTCACCGCCTGCCATTTCTCGCTCTCTCACGGTTCGACGAGTTAATTTTCGACCAAAACTTATTTTCACGTCACCGTACGAAAACCAAGCGATATTTCCGTCGGGTCGTATACCCGTCCGCTTTTCATTCCCCTCGACGCCATGTCACCATTCGCGGTTTTATGTCGCGACCACGAAGTCCGACTATTTCGCGTACGATCTTCCACCTGCCTCTCTAGTTCATGGTCGCTCCGTGCACGACGGAACAGCATCGACGTATTATAACAGCTGGTATACTTGTAAATATTTCTCTCGATTGATGAAGAAAAAGAAGGACGGAAGGATTTCCTATTCGGCGGAACGAACTTGTATTTTGTCGAATAGAATGGGAAATTTCGTCGGACGTATAAAACTCGGACGATACCCAGAGGGAAATCGGCGTTGATTTATATCCACTGATTAAAATCGTCGATCCGTGTATGTGTGTGTCCCACTCGTGTCTATATGAGACCGTGGTAGTTGCGCGGGAAGGAGATGGGAAAGGGGGAAATGTTACTCGTTGATTCCATTAGCCCCGAGAGAAGCGAGAACGGGACAAAAACTCGATCAAATGGGAAATTAATAACCCGACACCCTGGAATATATATCGAGGCATTGATATATCTTTCGGGGCGTATGAAAAACGAAGTGTTGAACGACGGAATGGGGTGAATCGGAAATTTCCCGTTTCGATAATGCGAAAATGAACGTGCGCGCGCCAAGCAAGGATGAATCATCGTGGCAAAAATATTTACCGTGTTCATCCTTCTCTCTTTCTCTCTCTCTCTCTCTCTCTCTCTCTCTCTCTCTCTCTCTCTCTACGTTACACGTAAAAATCCTACGAACGTGAAATATTCTCTCGGTCGAATATGAAAAACAAAAAAACATAAACATTAAAAAATAATGTTTCAACGGATCTGACAGGAACGACCATTCATAAAAAAGACCAAGAATCTCAAATATGTTTTTACTCGCGTTACGTGTCGGACGATATATCAATTTAATTTCAATTTTTTTTTTAATAACCGACAGAAGGCAGTCGATCATTGGTTTTTCCCTCTTTCTTTTTTTCATGCCCAATATGTGAAACGATCGTCGTCGTATTGTTTATTTTATTGCTAGGTCGTTATTTTCGAAAGGATTCGATTTTCATGAATTTCACAAGCCGAGAGAGACGACGAGCACGTGTATGTGTGTGAGATAGACATTCCTCATGATTCACCGGAATTGATGAAAGAAAAGGAGGAAAAAATATACGTATATAACCCGCGACCGGAAATTGAGGGTGGAGGGTGGGACGACGAGGAGTAGAGAAAGGAGGAATCCAGGGTAATACGTCGAGCGAGAGTCGTCAAAAAGCTCTTTCTCCGTCGCTATACCGTGAGAGATGTACTTTCCTGTTCATCTCTCGGCTCCTACTTTGGGGGTGCCCGTAAAATTGCTCGCTTAAAGCTTGTCGGCCTCTCACCTCCCGCCCCTCCTGTAGCCTTGTCTCCCGACGTCGATACAGCTCCAGGGGCGAGACAAAAAAACGACCATGTTTTTTTGTGTCTTGCCTTGAGAATGGTAAATAAAAATGAACCTACTTTACGTATATATATATATATATATATAATCATATACTTATACATTAGGGTAGACAGGAGCCACCCACAATACGGTCAGCATTTACTGCATCATTAACGAATTACGAGAAACTGTAAAGACGAAGGAAATAAACGATGGGTTGTATAAAAAGAAGATTTACGAGGGTAGGATCTCGCGTCGGGTGTGCGAACGCTCGATTTCGAATACCCAACCCCCGTATATATCTATCTATATATGTGTTTGTCTTGATTCTAGCGAGCCTCGAGTCGTATCATCGTTTATTCGGTCGCAGTCGGGCGATAACTTTCCCAAGCTGTAGTCGACTCCTCCTATATATCGGTCCTATAATTATTTTTTTTTCCTCACGCTACACGACCTCTCACGTCATTACACCAACGGGGAAGCCTGCACTCGGGTGATAATGTTCTTTCGTTGGGTCGATTAGGAAATTCGTATAGGTACATTAATCGGTATCTGTACGGTCTCGATGGTGCAATTTTTATGGCGACAAAAGGGCCGAACATTCATGCGTTGAAGTGATCGTATAATGCTCACCGTCACTGTTCATATATATATATATATATATATTTATATATGTGTGTTGTACCCTCCGCGATAGTAGTTATGGACCTCGGTATATTGTGAAGTTCGTAACTATCGCGGAGGGTGCACGACACTCCTAAAAGCTGTATGTTCAAAGTCTTTCGTAGTCTTCGAGACGGCACACTTATAGTTATCTATATCTATATATATATTATATATAAATATATACTCGTCTTCGAGAAAAGCATAAAACTTGACTCGTTATTGCCGTTTAAAATAACCTGAGGAAAATCTTTCACATTTGGTGCGTGTTCTGCTGTGCGAGATATCTCGTTGGAAAAAACGTCCGAGAAGATGGGAGTCGCTCGACCACCCTCTCTCTCCCTCTCTCTGTCAACCCTCTGTGTGCTCTGGCGCTCGTTTCACACTGATGGCGCGACGATAAAGCGGTTACCATCGCCGCGTGCGCTCTCCGAAAATTCCACCAAATGCAACTCGAGTTTATACGCTAGAAAACGCGAATTTGAAACACTGAGATGGTCGTTCGAAGAAGGGAGCGAAATCTCCCGTAAGATTGTGTTTGTTTTTTTTTTTTTTTTTCGTTGATGTTTAGATTTTTTGAATCGTTGGTAGATCGAGCGACGAATTCTTTGAATTTATATAACGGTAATGTCGGGGGAGAGGGCGGGAGATCGACAATTATGAGAAAATACCGGGAGAGAGAATAATCCGTGGAATTTTGAAGATACTCTCAAGTGCGCGTTGAAGATTCTCTCGAAAGCTTCTCTTTACCCCTCGCGGATCTCCGAGGTATTTCGTAGCAATCTTCAGCATGTGCCCGCTTCGCGTTGACGATCTTAACGATTTATTGAATATATAAAAGGGACAAAATTTCAAGAACAGTGAAACGTATATTATATAGATCGGTGCTCGAGCGTCGGGGTGAGTACGCGAGGGATGAATTCCCTTATCGCTCGCGTCCTCGCGTTGGTGTTCGCAAAAGTATACAAAAATTCAAAACAAAACTCGACAAATTCACGACGCGTCGCTGAGATAATTAATATAAATAATAATTTCACGATTTTTTCTTACATCAATGCTCATAATTATTTTATATTATAATTTTATTATTAAATTTAACATTTTTATTAATAATTTATGTTAAATGTAATTTAATATTAAAACATAAAAAATCATCTTTAAGGGGTTATTTTTTTCGAACAAATCCGAATGGCTGAAGGGTCCTGATATTACTGTCGTCCATTGGGACTCGCGCGACGGGACACGCGGAGACCCAATCAAATTATATTCCCCGTGCAATCAAATGCGAGATGGAGAATAAAAGTGTTGAGAAAGGGCGGTAGAAATCGTGAATCGATACGAAAAAACACAGAACCTCCGACGCCAGCCAAGAGACTCTCGCGCGGATGTATGAAATTGTCGCTGCGTACGGAGACGCGCAGGTTTCATTTCGATACCACCGGATGCACGCGCGATTTTCGCTTTAAATGCTGCCGGCGGCGTGTCTCGTAATTCCGTTCCTTTTTATCGCATTTCGCTCTTATCCCTTGACTCGTCGACACGACAGAAATTCATTTCGATCTCGTCGCGAATCCCGGGGTTAACTTTTTTTTTCAACGACTTCCTGTACAAAAAGAAGAAGAAAAAAAATACGTTCATCGTACTTAATCGTCGTTGCGTGCGAAAACTTTTCCTCCCGATGAATCATTCGCGACTCGTAATCATTTTAAATGCATACCTTTCGTTAGTTCTTTTCGTTGCGCCCGTCTCTCTCTCTCTTTCTTTCTTTCTCTCCACACTTTCGTCCGTTACGAAGCGTTGTTTCGAGTAATATAATGATCCAAATGTTTGCTATTAACTCGAAATTAGCGTCATTGCCAAGCGACCGTAGCATTTTCGTTATCCGTAACAAGAATCTCTCGTTCCGAGAATCGCAGACACAGAAAAGAGAGGGGAAAGGGAGAGAAACGAGTGGAGCTTATAGTGCACGAAGCTATATTATTATATACGTCTCGTTTCCATCGCTTGTTAGAATCGTGCGGGCTTAAACCCCGTATACCATCGAATACGTAGAATTCAGCACGTTTTACTGGGAATCGGACAATCGTTGAAATATCACGGAATATCGTAACTGAAAAAAAGCCATCGAAAAGTATTCGCGATTCTTACGTGCGAGCCATTGTCGTATTATTTTCCAGGTACGCGTCGAAATTAATTCCCATGTATTAAATCCGAATAAATTTTATCGCCTTGGCATAAATATACCGAATAAAATTTATATAAATTCGTAAGAATATATAAAAAGAAGAAAAAACGAAAAAATCGCGAATAAAATCGTACGTGCGAGTACGTGAGAAGTATTAAACGTCCCAGCACCCTTCTCGATTTACATACAAACGACCCAAGGGCGAGACAGTGAGGTGCGAGAAGTAAAATGTCGTCGTACACATTTATATGTATAGTATATTAGAAGCGTGCATCGATATACAGCACGAAAAGGGGGTTTGTACGAGAACGTAGTCGTCGTTTGTCGCGTTGCATCGTCGTAAAATCGCATCACGGAGGCGGTAAACGCAATGTTCCGCGTAATTCAGTTACCACGCGCAGTAGTTGTCCGCCCTCGGTCTCACGGAGTGTACAACACACCCTCCCACCCTCTCTCTCTCTCTCCCTGTGTATGTGTGAGTGTGTGTGTGTATGTCTGCGTCTCCGTCGCTCTCTTGGCTTCTGGCACGTGTACTTGCCCATTATCGCTAAAAGCATAGCACACTCGATTATCACGACGTCGACCGGTGGCTGGAAAACCGAAAGCACCCTTATACCCCTTCCAACGTCTCTTTAACCCTCCAACCCTCTCGTGCTCGGCGTCGAGCGCCCAGGCGCATCGCGCACACCGGAGAATTCTAGGTACTTCGTCCTCGTGCTGCACAGTATCGTACTTTGCCTCCCCCTCTATAGCCTACTCTAGGGGTAACATCTTGTCTGGTATCCTCGAGCCCGCCAACGAGAAAATCACAAATTGTATGGAACGCGAATATCCACCACGAGGGATAACGTGTACGAGATCGAAGATGTCTCGATCGATATAATGATCGTGGATGAAATATTACAAAAGCTTTTTTTTGTTTTGCTAATAATTGTTTTCACGTCATGAATATTAATCGTACACGAGAATAACGAGAAATTCAGAAAACATTTTTCCCAGGGAATAAATTCACACGCGTACGTAAACGAGTATTTTTATTACAAAGGTACTTCGCCTTTCTCGGACGTAGACTCGACATCTCTATATATTCTCGTCAAAGGCTTCGTTGAATGTACTTTCACATTTTTCTTTTTTTCTTCCCTATCATATTTTGTCACACGCGAGACTAGAGAGCGATATTCGAGCTGAACCGCGAAAGGACAATTTTTTTTGCTCCCGTACTGTCACGTACGCGACACGTTTACGTTTTTTTCTTTTCTCTTTTTTTTTCGTTTTCTTTTCTCCCAGGGCTCGTTGGATATATTTTTTTCTAGCCTCCATCGTTCATTTACCGTGCGGTAAAAAGGGCTCGCTGTGCTCCGGGAGTAAGAGAAGCAGTTTTTTCGTACACTCTGCGATATTCCCATATAACTATATATTCATATAGGTATCCCTGAACCAGATCCGGGCTCTGGCTTTTAAGAATTTCAAAGAGTACCACCGAGCGGGACGGTGACCATAGTTCCTGAATAGAGCCTGTCTTTTTCGCTCCATGTCGTTGCGAGCGCTGGCAAAAGAGAGAAGGGCGCAAAGAGAAGTGAGGTTAGACTGAGAGAGAGAGAGAAAGAGAGAATCACGAACCCGACTATGTGTAACGCTGAGCGACAAGAACGCTCGTAGCTCAGAGATTGTTTGGTGTACCAAGGCGCTTGTGACATGCAGCAGGAGCCCACCCCTGCCTATATAACGTCTTAGGCAACTATCGAAGCGGCCGAGACAGCACGGCGAACTTCACAAAGGACCAACTTCGGATACATCGTGGTTCAACCCCCCTGCCACCCTCTACTCACTCTCGACCTCCGTCTCGCTTGTTCCCATCTCGTACCGTTACGTTCGCAAGAATGTGCTATCTTTCTCTCTCTCTCTCGCTCTCTTTCTCTCTGGATCCCGCATCCTACCTACAGTGAGAGTCAGACATTGACCGTTTTAGTTTTCGGTGAGGTTTGTGTACGTATATGCGAGACTCTGCTATTTGCCCTATTCTAGAGGTTGAATACCGTGGATTTTCCTGACAGCATTCCAGAGATTTCGGGAAATCCTCGACGAACAATTGACCTGGATAGAAAAATGTGAAAATTGTGAAAATGTTTTGAAAAATGTACGAATTGTTTCGTAGTTAATAAAAAGAAAGATTCGTTATTTATTGATAATAATGGATAAATTTGAAGTTTGTTGTATTTTGTTAATTGCGCGGATATATCGTTCTCTCTTTATCGGTGGTTAAGGTTTTTGGGGGTTAAAACAGACGTGACGAGGCGTACGAAAACGGACCCTCGGCCCCGTCCCCCAATCGTTTTCTCTCGTCTCTGGCGAATCGAGATTATAAATATTGATCCTGACAGGGCTCTCGCGTTCTTCAACCTCGAGTGCACTCGAGAACTCGTGGGGTCCTTCTCGGCGTTCCGCGTTTCTATTCTTCGAGTCGAGAGCGCGTTCTTCGGGGTCGAAATTGAAATCCGAGATACCATCGTCTCTCTCTCTCTCTCTCTTCCTCCGTTCCACTCTCACTCCATTTCTCGTCGGTCGAAAGTGGAGAAGGCCGCGAGGATCTAGACGAGGAAATTAAGTGGACGAGGGTGGTGATCCGAGTTTCTGTCATCACAAGATTCTCAAGGAAATTGATAAATCAACGAGTACGAAAATATAATAAATAAGAACAAAATTCAAATATTCCAATAATGGCAAAGAAAAAAATCGATAAATAACAGAGTCAACGAGATTTATCTTGAAAACGTTTGGGTGGTTTACCAATTTGTCAATCACCGTCGACTCGTAGCCTCCCCGAAGGCCAGGACACTCCGCGGCTTACCCTCAATTTTTCAACAATCCACGGGAGAAGAAAGCTGCTCTTTTGGCAAACTTGGTCGAGAGGGAGGGAATCTTGGAAGAGGGGGATGTAGAGGAAGTAATATTTCGTGACCAATATTCATGCTTCGCTGGCTGAATTAACGAGAAGGGAAACTCTCGGGTTGCACGGTTGGCAGTCATTCTCTCTCTCTCGTTCTTCTTCCTAGTACGCGTGTATATATATATAGACCAAGAGATTTGCTGGCCAGAAATCAGCCAAGAGTAAAGTTCTCGAGGAGATACGAGGGGATATAGATATATGCATAATATATAGTTAGAGGGTAGGAAGGATGAGAAGGGGGCGAAATCCTGTACAGGAATAAGGCTCGAGGCCTCGTTAATTCGACCTCGACCTGATTCGGCTTAGCCGAAGATCACCGACAGCTTAGAACCGCCACCAGCGATCCAGCCAGCCAGCTAGCCAGCCAGGATCCGCGCGATCCATATCCTCTTCCTATCCCTTCGGCGGTAGGCAGCAGGGTGTGATTCTGTCGCCTTCGCTGCTAATTCGCTTCGACCGAGCTCTCGTTAACTATGTTATATCCACTAATGCGAATGCGTGACTCTCCCTATCTTTATCTCTCTCGTCGACTGCAATATCTGTCCCGTTGAACATTTCAGTCTCTGCGGCCAATCGCTTGGAGCTGTTCGAGCGAACTTGCCTCTCGTCCGCTAATTAGTTAGGCAACTTGTCGATTAATCAATTTTACACGATTGCCGTCCAACTTTTCAATTAAATAGAAATCCATTAAATACGATCGACATCAATTTTCTTCTCCTCGGTTCATTTGTTTTTTGTCGTATGTAAAATGTTAATAAGACCCGAATTACTGATCGGACGATCGAAATCATTTACCTTTGATTGCATACCCGACTTTCCTTTACTCGAGAGTCGAAGCTTCCGCTTGTTGAGACGGACCGTTGATGGTTCGGGGTAGCGCGCCCCATCGACGAACGGAACGAAACTGGGTAGTTCTCCCGTTCGGGCGGTAGCACGATACGTAACCTGTATATTCTAGAGATTCGGGCGTATAGAGGCTGAAGTACCTATAGATGGATTGTCTGCCTCTTGCTCAGTTCTCGTTGCCCGTTACCTCCCTCTCTCCCTCTCTCGATCTCTCTCTCTCTCTCTCTCTGTCTCGTTGATAGTTGCCTTTGAGGCTCGCAACAGAGTAGAGGGCAAGCCTTGATGCACCGCAAGCAGGCCAAATTGGAGTGCGATGAGTATCGCGTTCCGCGGTAATGACATTCTCCGCGAGTAGGAAACCGGACTGATTGAGTAGATCACCTTAGTACGTCGAATGGTTTTCGGTAGGCAAGCAGGCTAGCTAGCTAGCTAGCTAGCGAGAGAGCAGTGAGCGAGGTTGAAACACTGTAGTGGATACCAAACTTTACGCAGAGGTATATATATATATATATATATATATATATATATATATAGAGAGAGAGAGAGAGAGAGAGAGAGAGAGAGAGTGCAATTCTGTCGAGAGATCTACGCTCTTAACTCCGTACATATATCTCAACGTGTATTCATCGAGAATCCGACCCCTTGAAAATTCCACAGAATCCGATCAGTTAAACACAGCTTCAATCATTGAACGTATCAAAGGCCACCTCCCCCTCTCTTTATCCCAACCTTTGAAACAAATCGGACCTGGTTTGCAATTAATTGGTCAAAACCTTGTATACGCGAGACATCTACGGAGATACTTGAATCAACATCGTAGATTAACGAAATTTGATTAAAACGTGATTCGAGCCACGTTGATGGTCATCAAAGGTAAATGAAAAAAAAAAAAGTTTTTAAAAAAATTTCTCCCATTTAATCACAAAAGATTCGAAACTAAATACGTATAATTGTTAAGAGGTTTACGAACTCCTCCGAGCCGGGGTTGGTCGCGTTTCTGCAAGCTCACACTTTGAAATTCGTCCTCCACGCCTGCCTAGGCGTCGCTCTGCCCTCCTTGCAGCAAACTTCTGGGATATATTTAGGGCCGGTTTTGCGCTTCCCGTAGTTCTCTAGCGGGAGTTTCGAAGACTAGACTTATCTCTATACGTAGGTGCTACCTATTCTCGTGCTTCAAAATCACCCATAGCCTCTGGTTCTTGTACAAGGTGCAACCAGCACAGAGCGGGCTCTCTTCTCGGTACCTCGCTCGCTCCTTCTCGACGTGACCTTTGTGCCCCACCATCCAGTGCAAACCCCTTCCCTTTCCTTCGTCCTTCCTCCTTCTTCTGGTGGTACCTCGTTATCCTACCACTGCCATCGCGATCGAATGAGCCTAACTTTCATGAACAATCACCGGTGCTTTGTCCTCGGTAATTATTCAAATCGAGAGGTGCCTCGTACGCGTTTGCTCTCGTGCTGCGTCTTCTTCCACGTTTCATCCTGCCTCTCTCTCTCTCTCTCTGTCTCTTTTCTGCTCTCCCTTTACCCGTCTGTCTACTACCCTACTCCTTCTCTCTTACGTAACTCAAGAAATTGGCTCGGAGTTTAATCGAATTGCACCAACAATTACTCGGTTCTGTCGTATTCGCGCGAGAGATTATTATTATCTGCGATTCTAAGCAATCTCCATTTTCATACTCTCGATGAAATTTTTACTTATTCATCGTTCTTATCGAATCCGATATTACCGCGCTCGTCGAATTATCTCGATAATTTAACAGAAAGGTTTATATTCGTCAAATTGGATCGAGGTGAGATCGAATCGATGGATCGGAGTTTCGAGACAATCCACGTTTACGATCAGTATTGGATCTCTCCGATCCTCGGCGCCATCCGACTCAAATCTCGTCCACTTCCGGACCAACTTCCAACGAGAAATTGTTACATGTCCGACGATACCGGAAACTTTTTGACTTCTCGCGATAAACTCGGTCAGACTTCTCTCCTTTCCGTCTCGTGTCTTACGGGGAAGTGGGGACAAAAGTTTTTAAGTAACAGCGGGAGTGCGCTATTCGTCGTGCGCTCCTTTCATTCCCGGTTTGTTTCGACAGAATCAGAGATAAAACAAAACAAACGAAAACAAAAACAAAAAAGTAAACGAGCCAAGTGCACGATTTTTCATCGCGGTCCTACGGAACTCGTCTTTACGACTGTAATAACTGTGCAATCTTGGTCAAAATGATAAAAACGTATTTACAACCGGAAAGTACACATCGAGGTTTGGCTCGAGGCGAATACAAAATTGCGAAACGCGTAAAAACTTGTTTTTGACTAATGTTCACGAGCTGAAAGAGCACCGTCGTGCAACGCAGCGCACAATAATGGCAAAACTGATGATTGGTGATTTTTTGTCTCTCGCGCTTTACCAGTCGCTCGAGGAGGGGTGGGGGGATAGCAAACTTTAGAGTTCTATTTATCTCTAAATATCTTCCGGCTATTCGTCGCGTAAAAAGGTTCGACCAAATTTTAATTCAACGTAGATCGATGTTATAATTAGTGTTTATAATAATCGTGATAATTCTAATAAAAACGTGTTTTATTAAAATATGTTACAGGTGCGAGTGAACAAGATGGATAACGCAAGTGTTCGGAGAAAATGGACACCGTGGTCCTTCGTCCTGTTGATGCTGATGGTAACGGGAACATTGGCCATCGGTACACTGGAGAAACTACACGAAGGTAGGTGACAACGATCTTTGCACCAAATAATGATTTATAATTAATTTATAATTAAGAAACATTCATCTAACTAATTTACTAAAATTCGAAAATTACCATCTAACGCACCATATGCCATTCGTCCCCACTTCATAGGACTCTATATATAACAATTCGATATCGACTCGTCAACCGCCAACCATCGTTCCCTACTCAAAAAATCTCGCAGTAACGTAAAGGTGATACTTTCGTTCCTGAGAAAAGGACTTAATTGCTCTAACTCGAAAAGAGAATTCGAAGCTTGTTACGCATCCTCATACTCAGAACGACTTCAGAAAGTCGAAGCAGGATAATTAAATTTATTTTCATCGATATGAGATAATCACTGACAAGAGTGTTGAAAAAATGAGTTTTGGAACAACTTTGACGCAGCGACTGATGCAGTGAGTCATATAGCCTGTAGGCCAGATATCTCGAGGGTCCCTCGAGCTAGTGCGTATACATAGGGGTTGTCGGTCGGTTATGTACACCCATTCGTGTGTCTACGTGCGTTACATAGAGAGAAGTGAAACCGAAGGGTGGTTGCGGAATCTCTACAGGGCTGAAAGAGAACCTAACCCGTTTCGTCTCCGTTTCTCCCTTCGCGAGGCCGGAATGTTACGGAACGCTCGTTTCTCCTCTCCAACCGATAGTTCGCGACCCTGTCGCTAAATCTATGGTAGCGGAGAGTATTCTCATGTACGGAGTGTTCGCACGAAAAATCGATAAAGATATTGTCGCTTGATTACTCCATCCTCTACGATTTGTCATCGAACCTAAAAAAAAAAAGTTTGCTGCCGTCCGTTGTCCACGGGTTGTTACAGTAACTAATGAGTCTGATTGGCTCGATTCGATAAAACGCGCAATCGGTAGAAAAGTTTATTTTTCCGATTAATCAGTATTGGCCCATTGTCTTTACGCGCGTCGATCGAGGATGATTAAATGTCCCAGCACGTATAGGCGTTTCTTCCTCTCTTTCTCCTCGAAGTTTTTCTTTTCTACGAGCGACACACACTCGTATTGTTTTTCTCTCAGGACGAAATAACGGATATGGGATGAGAGATCTATGGATCTCTATGTATATAGATGAGCGCGCGTGTTAGAGTCAGCAATCTCCGTTTTGCGAAGGGGAGATTGTGTGGACATCGTGCGCTGCGAATCGTTGGATTCTGTACGTGAGCGGGAGAAGGATAAGAAACGAGGGAAATTAAATAAGCAAACTTTACGAAAAGAATCGCAGAGGGTGACTGAACCGGGGGAGAGATGTGTGTAGCGACTGGAAAGAATCGAAAGAACAAACGTTCGTTCTCTCTCTCTCTCTCTCTCTCTGTTTCTCTCTTTTTCTCACGATAGGGACTTTAACGCGCCACAGTTGAGACTCATCCAGCAAAAGAAGTGCACAAGACAAACGTGACTCGTTCGTCCGCCATTTCGTACCCCCTTTGTTCTCGCTTTCGAGCTTTTCGCCTCCCCACCCTGCAATGCCCCAACCCCTCCTCGACTTCTTGGCGTCGCTTCAACGAATTTTTCTTAAACTTTTCTTTCTCCTGCCTCGTTTCAACTAACCCCTATCCTCACTAGCGCTCACTTTAATTCCTTTCGTGCTACGGTCGAGAACCAACGAACCGGATTCGTAGACTATCGGTCGCTCCGCTTTTTCATCTAATTCGAAGCTTTGACGAACGCTAAATAAATATCGGTAACACTTTGCCCACCCCTGCGTCGTAACTTTGCCAGAATTTTTTATTCCTCCCAAAACTTGAACACTTGTTTTTTCGCAACGTCGCTCGAACCACGAATTTTTATCTCATTCTTCTCGTGTCTCTACATTATTGTTCGTCATAAGCGTAGAACACTACGGGGGTGAGAGAAAAGAAGAAGAAGAAGAAGAAGAAGAAGAAGAAAAAGAAAAAGGGCAAGGAGAAAAGACAGAGAAATAGGAGAGTAAAGAAAGAGAAGGTAACGGAAAATATTTTCTCCGGTTGCACGTCCGGTAAAACTTTCTCGGAAGCTTCGCGTTTTTTCTTATATACTTTTCTCTTTTGAACCACTGCCCCCCCCCCACCCCCAGCTTCCCCGCTATTCCCTTCGTGTCTCTGCTATTCGCGGTTGGTGGTGGTCGCCGTCGTTCTTTTTGTCTTACTTTTCGTTTCCGCGAAGTTGCGCGCGCGCTCACGGTGTGGCGAAGTTTCTTCATTATACCAATGGGCGATGTGTCGTGTCACGTAGAGGAAGGCACGAGCCAGACCACATCGCTCCAGGCTATATGTATATATATATATATATATTCGAATATAATACATCGTTGCACAGCAGGCTCTTTATCACGGGTTTTCTTCGCGAAGAAAGACTTTTCTCGGCCACGAGATCCATTTCTTATCGATTATTTCGTTGGCACATTATTGACGATTCGAAGATTTTTACGAGCTCGTTCTCATCATCTTGCCCCCTTCTCGTTCACTCTCTCGATATGGATAACGCACGTTTTATACGCTTGTATATTGGCATAATATCTAGACCGGCCATCCGGCTGATATGTCCGTATGCAGTCTTCTCTTTCCACTTTATCATCTACTCTCTCGCTCTCTCTCTCTCTCTCTCTTTCTCTCTCGCTCTCCCTCTCGCTCTCTCTCTCTCTCTCTCTCTCTCTCTCTCTCTCTCTCTCTCTCTCTCCGCCGCGGCGTTCTCGTCTCTATCATCTATCTCTCCGCGGCGCTCACCTACGCTCGACGTCCGTGCGAGAGCAAAGCGATGCCGTTGCTCTCTCTATCCTTCCATCACCGGCGCTGAGAGAGAACAGCAACCATCGAAGCTGCTGAGCTTCCTCCTTCTTTTCCTCCTGTCTCTCGCCGCGTTGCAACTTCCGACCGAGTAAACATCGCTTCACTTCCGCTTCCGACACCGTCCTATGTATAACGTAACAGGGACTTTGACGCGCCTTGCGAATATGTGCATATTATATATCGCGTTTGAATTTTCACGCGTCCACTATCGACCCGATAATGTATATACACACATACATATATATATATATATGCATGTATGATCGACAGAAAAGATAAATCGGCGTGTACAGTAAATAGACGGTAAATCTAAAATCTCTCGAGAGGTTCGAGATTTTAAGCGAGAAACAAGATGTTGCGCGTCCGTGAATTATCATCCTTATATCTACGTACTTGTGAGTTTATACGTGTATACGTATGTACTAAGGTGTACAGACTCGAAATGCTGTATAGGTGACTGCCGCATAATTGACCGGGTGGCAAGCGCCGGCTCCCTTCCATTTCCGGTCGCGCGCCGAGTTCCGCGAAGCCTTTCGTAAAACTTCTCATTCCATTCTCTCTCTCATTCTCTCTTACACCCCCCCCCCCTTCCTCTATTCCTTTAGTAGTGCAGCGCGAATACGCTGCCCAAGAGAAGCAAAACTTACCGTTCTGGCAATTTATCAACGATCGCAACCAAGAGGGGTGAATTCTCGCGCGAGTTAGGTCCGGGTCAACGAAGTGACGAGAAAGATACATATACATAAATCTGCGTGTATATTTTAATATCGGCTATCCCGAGACGACGAGAAACCTATGCTGAATATATTGTATCGCGAAGACTTCGAGGGGAGCTTCCTTAACGTTCGCAACGTTGGGGCGTCGAGACAAATATGGAAAAAATTTCAAGTCTTAAAACGCCACCACCAGGCTGCGATTTATGTTTACTCGCGATGTTTCGAAAACGAACTGTATCCGGATTAAATCCGGCGAGTCGTATCAGAAATGCCTTATCCAGAGCATGACGAAATTTCAGACAGGCTCGTTTAATTTTCCGCTCGAAAAACCGTTTATTCGTTGAACAAACGTACGCAGACGGTGGATATAAATTTATTTAGGGACATGTATAAATATGAGGCAGGATGGAATTGGAGGTTTGGCGAAATTCGCGGGGGAGAGAGGGGCAGAGAATATATTTGAGAAAACGGGGGAGAGTCCCGTGGCGTATATTTACGCGTACCTACTCGTCTCGTCCGTTACGCGCTCACCGGCATCGGACCATTTCGTCATTAATATCGAAAATCCAATGACTTTATTCATAACCTCGCCTTGTTATGTAAATCTCACGATATTTATGCAGTTAAATCATATGCGAGGGAGATACGCTCGAATCGTTGCTACCCCCTCCCCGATCGCGAAGTCGCGCGTATATTATGTAAAGGTAAGGTTTACAACGACGAAATTTGTTGACGTTGAATCACATCGCAACAATGAACGTTTACGATGCGATAAATTTGTACCGAACGAGAGGCGAAGACGATGATTGACCGGACACTTGAGAAAAATGGGAACGGATGTTTCGGTCGAGCGGGGATTTATCTTATATTATTTATATAACGAGAACGATCTTTCGTATTTATTAGACCGTGCTCGATCTTCCATTGGCAAAAAATATATTCTCGAGTCACGGTTTATTTACGAAGCATCGAAAATCGAGGCCTCTCCGTTCGAGACACTCGCCCTTCTTAAATTCCTCGAACAATTTTTATCATATATTTTTCAACCCTTCGCGCTTTTTTTTTTATTTTTAAATCTCCGTCTCGTTTTATATATCACTGCAACGTTGGCGAGAAGATGAAATCGGAATAATGAGCAGAGAATAGCTCGCTGAATTATAAATCCGTCTTAAAATGTCTACCGACACCTCTCTGTCCACTTTGCGCTATACCCAAGTTCCCTCTCGTATCTATATATGTATAACGTATATAGAATAAGGTAACGTATATACAATAACGTACCTATATATGTATATATAAGGGCGTATAATTCAGTTTTGCCCTGAAACGACTCATTTATATGCGTTCGTTTGATTGAATCTCTCGCTCTCTCGCTGTCGTACGCGCTTTCCGAGCACCCTCTGTTCCCTCTCCGCGTCCCTCTGTTTATATATATATCTATATATCCTCTCCCTCGAATATTCCTCGACAACCCCAACGTGGTTAGCTGTTTCAATTTCCCCTCGCCGCACTGCGAAACTGGCAAAGTCGCGTACGTATATGTGTGTTTCTGCGTGTGTGTATGTGTGCGTGCCTGTCTGTAGGTACGACAGATGCGCAATGACCTCTCTATTCCCTCATCTCGCTCTTTACCATGTCTCGTTCCTCTCTCTCTCTCTCTCTCTCTCTCCCTCTCTTTCTCTTTCTCTTTCGGTCTGTGGCGTTTATTCCCCGTTCTTTCATTCTCGATTACTTCTTCTTCCAGGGTAATTTACGAAATCGCACATCGAATCGTGAATTTCAGAAAGGCGTACCCAGACGCAATTTAATACGGGAGTTAGGCCTTGCTCGTTCCGAAACGTACCCTCGACGTGAACTTTCGTTACACCATTTTTCTCTTTTGAATTGTAAAAAGGAAGTAAAAACGTGGATTTTTTAAAAACATTTTTGTTCATTCGCGTTTAAATTATTCTGGTCGTTCTCATTTCCGAAAATTTGACCGAGTCACAACTTCAACCGTGACTAAAATCCGTTACCGAGTTCGTTGGCTCGTCGTTTTGGATTATAACGTCGATGCGATATTCGTTCAAAGTGGATAGATGAAAAAAAGAAAAGCATGGGTCATTCCCAGGTCCGGTATAGGGGTGGAAAAACCCCTAGAGCGAATGTACGATCACTCGAAATGGAGAGACCGTCGATTGACACGGTCACGCGTTTACCGACCTCTCCCTTCGCTCTTTCGCTAACTCTAATTCTCTATCTACATATATGGTACGTCCTGTCTTTCTCTATCAACTGTCTTGCCCCGGTATGAATCGTTTCTATATATTCGCGCTAGTGTGGGTAAGAGCGTACATCGCAGTAATCCCTCGTAATGCAGATAATGGTCGTCGGGTTGTATACGTGCATCGACAATCAGCCGAATAATTACAGGACCTCTGGGCACAAATTAAACCGTTATACATTCGTCGTGTGCCCGTGAGATCGATTGAGCTATATATATACGTATTAAGTACGTGCGTGAACGCACGAATCGAGAATGAGAGACTGAATTTTCTATGATATATTTCGATCTATTTTCACACGTCGTTAAAATATTCGATTAAGTAAATAAATAAATTATGCAAAAATAATAACTGAGAGACGAATATCGTGTCTCGGTAATTTGCGTTAACATTTAACGAAAAGAAAGGCATACGAGGGGGCAGAAGCGATAGAGCAAGATGCGATATTGTATATCGCGTGTTTTGAAAAGCGTCGCGTTTATAATTTTATACAGGAAAGATGTTGGTACTCAACGATGGAATAAACATTTTTCGAGACTCGGTGCGAGCGGGCTATACACGTTGCAGTTTAAACTTTAAAGCCGGGCGTCCGACCGTTATTATTTCTATCCTCCTAAAAGCTTCAACGGGGGTGATGAGAACAGGCGCTTGGTGGTCGGGCGCTGCTTCGCACCACCGTTATACGAGAAACGAACGCCCTCTCTCTTCGGGAAAACGATGCTGCGAGAACTCGTCCACACACGGGTAATGGACGAGAAAGAGATGAGCCAGAACTGCGCTATCGTTACATTCATATATATATATATATATATATATATATATACACGTATACCTGCCCGGTCCTATAATCTCGATAGCCACTTTTGGTCCGCAGTTATGTCTTCCGTTCAGCACACGCTTTTTCAGCCATCCACTCGGCAGACAATCACGCCGTTCACTTTCTATTTTTTCTCATCGCGCGCGTTTCTCTCGACCGTCGTCGTTTCAACCTTTACGCTCGGAATTATCATCCCTTAAATTTCACAGCACTTTACCTCTCCAATATTTTCCAGGACAAATCCTCGTTTTTTTATTTTTCTGGTAAAAAACATTATTGACGCGCGAACGTCTCTCGGGCTTTCGAAAAACTAATCGATAGCGAATTAATTTCACGATGAACGAACAAAGACCCTCCCGTCCATTTCAAAGTAACGAGAGAGAGACGGCCTTTGTCTTGCCTCGAAGACAAAGGCGTCGTTCGATCTTCGTTTAATATTATCGTTTTTCTTCCTCTCACTTTTGTCATACCCCCCGCGCTCATCCTCTCGCTTCGAGGATGAATATAATAATGATCGATATATATATATATATATATATATATATATATATATATATATAAGTATAACCTGCATAGATCGTTAGGAAGCAAAATGGCAATGATGTGCGACAAATCGTTACGGTTGAACGGTTTAGAACCAGAGGGTGAAAAATATATCTAGATGCGAAAGGGGTAGGCCTACGTGTATATAAGCGAGATCGCATCGTTCACATCGCAAACACACCTCTTCGTACGAACGTTAAACACGTTTTTCTTCAGGGATTATTATTAAACCATAATAACACGAAATTCATATTATTTCTGTTAATCGAATCGGCCGTAGAACAAAATTTACTCGTATTGCGTAAAAGAAAAAGATCCGGTTTATCACATTTGACTCGAGGCGGGCCAGAGGTAGACAGAAAAAACGCCGCAGATGGGGTATAATGTCGGTCGGAGATGGATGAAGGGTTTTCGAAAAGGATATTTCTCGGCCACGGGTCACCGATGCTAATGTCTTATTCGCGCTGGGTCCAGAGAACCCCTATATATCCACGCGAGACCAGACCCGTTGGGTGTCGGACCCGTCGGGGTTCACTAAATTATACTTAATATCAGAGTCCACGACCGCGGTCTGCCGCGACGACACATGTTCAACACTCGCGCCTTCGTCTTTGGACCGACCGCACGTGCTTACAAAGATCCTCGCGTGTTATCCAAATATATATATATATATATATGCGATAAAAAAAACATGCACGTAAGCGTATGTGTGTATGGGTGAGGGGAAAAAGGAGGGGTTGGCCGCTGAAGGAGCCACCGCCACAGCAGGATCCCGGCACTTTCGGTTCTCTCGCCTTTTACATCTCACTTTGACGGATTCTGGCCAAAGTAAAAGGAGGGTTCGTCGTCGTCGTCGTCGTCGTCGTCGTCGTTGGCTCTCTCTTTTCGCTCTCTCGTTGCTTGCCTTTGTTCCACAAAATCCGCTTAACCACCTCACTACCCTTCTCCTCCCGCTAGACTCTGTCTTTCTATCTTACCCACACACATACATGTATATGTATATATATATATATATATATACGTAATACGTCTACGAAGATGCTAAGAGAACTTGTATGAATTTCGAAAGAAGCCCTCTCCAGTATCCCGAATGGTGCACCGAAAGAGAAACCTGTCACGTTCGATATCAGGACCGATACTGGGCAGAAGCCTTGAAAATATATTTATACAATGGTGTAATATATACGTTTATTCTTTGAGAAATTGTGGGGATTTGTATTATTGAATATTTAACGATGGTTTAAGGACGAAATTAAACAAATCTTTGGTGCAATGGAATTAAGGGTGGAAACCTGTGGACATAATAGAAATTTGTTAAATTTCTTCGTGCTAAGAATTAACTATGGCAGAGCCGTGCTATATTGATAAACCACCCTTAGTAATATACCGAAGGGGAGGATAGTGCGATGATGCCAGCAAGCGTTCCATTGCTGCAAGGTTACACATGGACACCTCGAGCCTCAATGGGGCTGTGAACAGGTGCAGGATACTCGAGTCTCTCTCGGCTTAGACGATGCAAGTGGCAATGCCGGAGAGGCGGAGACAGGGAGAGAGGGAGGGAGAGAAAGAGAGAGAGAGAGAGAGAGGGTGAAGGGGTGAGAGAACGAGAGATCCGGTTCGGTAAGGGGATGAAACACACGCCGAGAGAGTACACCGAGTAAAGGGACGTAATCATCAAAGTGACCCATACCTCGTCTAACGGGGGGAGAGATCTCTCTCACGCCTCGATCGCGCCCATCAAGCAAAGCAGCTCTCGCTTGCCCGTCCACTGACGAGTGATACCAAGCCAGGGTGGCCTCCCTCTCTCTCTCTCTCTCTCTCTCTCTCTCTCTCTCTCTCTCTCTCTCTCTTTGGAGCTAGAGGCTGTCACGCTGGATTTAATTAATGCAATTTAGCATCCATCCATCATCGCCTTCGCGTTTTTACCCTAACGAGACCTGAAACCTCCCCAGCATGTGTCTCTCTCTCCCTCCCTCTCTCTCTCTCTCTCTCTATCTATCTGTCTCTTCGTCCCGTTTGCCTATGGGTCGTCTACGCCCGTGCCAAAACCCGTTCGGATGTTAGCGAAGGTGAGCTCGACTCTCTTTCTCTCCCGCTCTCTCTCTCTCTCCCTCTCTCTCTCGCTCTCTCTCTCTCTTTCGCGCGCGCGCTGGAATATCAGAGGGTGTTATGATAGCGGGGACGGGACCGGTGTGTGATAATCGCCCATATCCCGGAGCACACTTTGATGACGAGCCTCTCCATTATATCGACACCTGGCTGGTCGACTATATATTTTATATATCTATATAAAATCAATATTATATATGCCTATATATATATATTATATATGTCTATATATATGTGTGTAGGAGACGTCGAACCCGACCACGGGGGTCGGGTTCATGCAATTCTAAACTATTTCAATGAAATGGGATTTGCGAAGCGAGTGTACGCGCGCGCATGTGTGTGTGTGTGTCTAGGGGAAACCAAGAAAAACCACGACGAGGAAACCTCCGCCCACACGGTCCTCACGCTCTTCCTTTCATTCTCTTTTGTTCTAAAATTCTTACGACTTCTCCCCCTCACCATTTCTATCTCACGGTGTGCACCCTTCTCTTTCTCTCACTCTCGCATGGACAACAAAGGAAGTGGCACTGAGGAAAATTGTGCGGCAGTGCAGACCTGTGATTTTTTTCTTCGTTTTCCCTTCCACCGTTCTGTTTATCTCCTTCTTCATCTTCTTCCGATTCATCTTTTTCGTTCTTTGTCCTTCCTCTCTCGATCGCACTTCCTTCTCGTCTCTTTGTTTCCTCCTCGTCTCTCTTTGATCGATATCTTAACTTCTCTTTTTCAAGTTCATCGTCACCTTTTTTTCATCGACTTCGAAATTTTTATCTTCGACTCGTGTTCCGCGCGTCGAAGCGCGAGGGCGACGTACCGAGGCTCGATCTTACGAGTATAGCGGCTGAAGAAAATAAAAAATCTTCGACATATCCGCGTGCACTTTGTACCGTCTACTCGCGGAATAGACGGCGATGGGGCTGGATGGTTATATTCCGCCGGTTCTCCTTGTCGTTGCAACTTTCCTTCTTATTTTGCTCCGCTCAGCTAACTTCGAGGGGGTTTTTTACATTAGCATATCGACTTATTCATACACCCCCTGAAGAACTCACTCTCGCTCTTTCTCTCTCTCTCTCTCTCTCTCTCTGTCTCTCAATGCCTTCGTTGTCGTCGTCATTCCCGTTTGCCCGTATTATATACATCGCTAGAGCTGTTTCCCCTTCTCATTCGCGTATCACGTTCTTTTCTTTCCTCCTTTCTCGCGTTGACTTCAACTATCGCGAGGAGATACGTGTACGACATACTTTCGCGGTAGTTCTATCCCTGGCTGGGATCTTTGATGGCATCGTCATCGTAATACCCACGGACACAGTAGCCATCAACCCCCTTTCTACCCCCTTATCCGTTATTTCTTTCGTTGGCTCTTTACGATTTTCTACTTAATAGACGAATGAATTTTCCCGCAGTCCGAATGGAAAAATCGACTGGCGTTGGGATGTAATAAAAAATTTAAAGCTTGGAACGTTGACTTTTTCCGCAGACATAGCG